>JAOXYD010000134.1:18972407-18985434 GCA_028565735.1 Pinacopodium congolense
TTTCATTTCTTTTTATGTGTGATGCTTCCTTAGGTTATTACCTTCAGAACTTGCTTTGAATCGGTTCAAATTTATTGGATGCATGCTTAATAGAGATGATTAAGGCCCTTTTTATGTAAACCTCTGGCTTAAATGACATACTTTTTATTATCCCTTACTACCCCCGTTGAACCTTAACCCTTTTCTTGAAAACACCCCATTTTTTAAACCTAAAACCCCATTAGCCTAACCATTCACATGCTTAGTAGAGTATTAAGTGATGCATTAGTTGGGATTTTGAGCTACAATTTTTTTCTGAGATGAGTTTAACGATATTGTTACTCTTTGAGCATATTTCATTTAACTACTGTTTTGTTTATTGCTTCTTTATTATTGTTCAACAAAAAAGAAAAGAAAAAAAGAAGAAGAAAAGAAGAAAAAAAGAAAAAAAGAAAAAAAGAATATAATTAGTAGCATCAATAAGTTCAGAGTAGTAGTATTATTCATTTGTTTATCTCGGAAGCTTATATTTGTCATCTCTTTTGTGCACTTGATGCTTTATGAATGCTTGTGATCAACCCTTTACCCTATTCGACACACCTTAACCTTAACCTCATTACAACCATAACCAAAGTCCTTATGATCTATTTTTAGCATGTAATCATTGTAGAGAAGAATTGGTGTATTAGCAAGCCTATAACAATGTAGTTGCCTATATGAAGTTTGAGCGAAAAACTAACCTGAATACATTAGAGGGAAATGAGTGAAACTGTGAGGAAAGTTCATTTTGTATTTGTACTTATCTTTGAGCAATGGTTTCATAAGTTGAGTTTACCTATGCACACTAGTGAAAAGTAGCCATGATATATGTATTAGCTTGATACTTAAGTTGGTTAAAGTTTGTAGGATTGCATGCTTTCATCTTTATAACAATAGAGTGATGGAATTGACTGGTTGTGTTTGATTTTTGCTTGAGGACAAGCAAAGATTTAAGTGTGGGGAAGTTGATAATTGTGTTTTTTTTATGTGTTTTTCTAAGTGTTTTTGTATGTGTTTATTGCATAATAGGTTGTTATTATTGTGTTTTAAGATTTATTTTATGTTTTTTATTTAGTATAATTTTAATTATTATTTTGTTTGTATTTTGTATTAATTTAGAGTAAAATTTGATAATTTAAGTGTTTTTATTTTTATTTTTTAATTATTAATTTTAGCTTAAAATTGAATTTTATTGATATATTTATTTATTATATAGGGTTTATTGAAGTTAAAAAAAAAGAAACATGAAAGAAAGATTGAAGATTGAAGATTGAAGATTGAAGAAGAAAAAAGAAGAAAGGAAGAAGTCATGTAAAACTCATGCAAAACTAGGAGTTTTGTGCAAATCGAGGCAAGGGTCAAGACTTCTTCCATTTGGTGCTGGCGAGGGGAGAGCTCATTCTCAGGTGAAGACTAATTCACTAAAGGACAAACATGCCTCACCACCGTTTGACCATAATAGATGCTAGAGACAAGAATCATTAAAACACACACACTCGTGACCAAGTCCAAAGACCAACCCAGGAGAGGACCCACACATTTCCATTAATCTTGGTGTGTTGGAGTAAACCCAGTGGGCTGACACTTAGAACACCTGCAGACCCAATATGCAGGAGTAAGCACTAAGGACAAGACCCAAAAATAAAAAAATAAGACAACAACGGTGGGAAAGGGTAGAAGAGGATAGCCCTAGAGAAAAATAGAAGGACACAGACCAAAAGCAGAGGGGAGACAGTTCGGAGAAGCAGAGGAGAGATGCACAACAGGTAGCTTCAAAAATAAAAAATGGGAGACGTAGACACAAAATAATAACGAGGCAGAAAACGCAAATATTTTTGGGAGTATCTTTTTCCTCATTTTTTTAAGAATTATTAATGAGTTTGTCTAAGATTTATGTTTCTCAATTGTTTGACATGATAATTTGTGGCTAGAACCCGAATTTTTCTTAGGGATTTGATGTTTTTGTGATGTTTTAATATTGATTTTTGCTAAAATCCATGATTGAATGTTTATATACTTGTTGATTTTCTTTGGGTATATTTAGACTTCTTTGGATCATTGGAAGTTTACTTGGTATAAAATCATCTTTGGAAAAAGATGATTTTACTAGAAGATTGAAGAAATTTTCGACTAAGATTTTATTATGAGTTGGAAACCTAAGAAACTTAGAAGGTGAAAATAGAAGATTTGAGTTTGAACTTAAGAAACTTTACGAAGAACTTCAGTAAGGGATTACTAAGTGATTTCTAAAGTGGATAGATTAATTCATCTTTGGGACAAGGGGATTAATTACTCTTAAAATTCACATATAAGGATAGGATTTTTAATTGTGGAGGATAGCTAAATCAATATTAAGGTTAGCAAAAATATCATTCCCTAGGAGAAAGTCATCCCCCATTGAAGTTAACCTTTTTAATTAGTTTTTTTAATAGATAAGTTGCATTTGTAGTTCTTTGGATTAATTTGAGTTGGATAGTTGGTTAAAATTTCTTTTGAGTTTTTAATATTACTTTTTATTACTAAAAATTTCCAAATTTTTATCTTTATTGTTTTTTTAAACAACATTAGTTAGCGTAGATTTGATCTTTCTCATAATCCCTGTGGACACGACTTAGTTCTTACTGATTTATTACTCACTTCGACAACCGTGTACTTGTGGTTTACGAACAAAAACCTGATGAGTAAACAAAGAAAGCTATAGAGGATATGAATCAAAATTATTTTCTAACCTTTTTCTCTTAAGTTTGTTGTATCTAAATTAATCTAATCTCTTTGCAACTGCATCAGAACTTAAGCCCTCTCTTGTACATTTCAGATGGTTGAAAACTTCTTCAATTGAAATTTTGTCTTGCAAAAAAAATTAGTATTTAATTTCTTCCATTTTTGTATCCATCAAAAGTGTTTCATTATAGCTAAAGTCCTGTAATCATGAACAGAAACTTATGAGAAAGACTGCACATCCAAAGAAAGACTAGAAGTTCCATACCTGTAGCGAGAAGGGTACCCCAAGTCCAACAGGTAATCAGCAGGCCTCACAATTCAGAGAACAGATGAGAAAACTTCATGTTTATAATTTGATTTCTAAGATAATCTAAGATAAAGGTTCCATGCATGCTTCAGGCGAGGTGACAGGGGCAACAACATAAGCAAAATAAGTTGTGAAAAGCAGAAAGAAGCTACATGCGTGATCAATAGATATAAGGAAGCAACTCGAAGTGGAAACATTGTGCAGATATTTAGATGAACAATTTCAGATGTTTAGTTGGGCATTTCTTCAAATAGATGATAGACATATGTTGAATCCTAAGTACAAAACATGAGAAGGGGGTTAGAATGGCATCTTGTTACTGTATGGATGAAAGTAATCCATCGACAAAAACAACCTATGAACAAAAATAAATAAATAATGAAGCAACCCATAGAAGAAAACAATTAGTTCATGTAGTAACAGAAGAAAGCAACCCATGGAATTAGCAATACTACCACTCATGTTAACACTCTTATAATCGGACGAACTGTGCCTTCCCTTCCCAATCGGACTCGAATACACCCGGCAATCAATAGGTCTAGATAAAAACCTGTGCTCAATTAAACCCTACAAGAACCCTCTCTCGATAGGCCCTGATCCTCTGAGAAACAGCATGCCCAACTCGTTTTGAAATTGCCCATAAGGAACTAGTTATAGAGGGATGGAGGCAAAGGAATCGATGCTCTTAAAATTGGACACTCGATCCAACCTAGAGCTCAAAGAGCGTGGGGAGAGGGTCGCCCAGACAAATGACGATGTCATGATGGTGTGAAAATAGTGACTCACCTTGGCGACGGTGTTACCCTTAACTGTTAGAAAAAAAATAAATAAAAAAGAAACCCTTTCTTCTTTATCATCATCGTCTTCTTCTTCTTCTTTAGGCATTTCATAGAAGCTTTTGTGCAGAAACTGAAAAGAGATAAGTTAAGGAGCAGCAATTTGGGGACTTAGGGATTGATGGGTCATTCATTTATGATAAATTTTAATATTTTAATATTAATTAATTTTGAAAATTGTTTTATTTTTAATGTTAAAATGCTAATTTTTTTTAAATTTAAATAAAAAATTCTAAATTTTTTATATTTGAAAATATTTAATATTTAATATTAAAATATTTAAATTTACACTTAAAAATAAAATATTAAATATATAATTTAAAACGTAGCAACATTTTGATTGTTACTTAAAACTATTTTAATTAGCAACAATTTTAATTGTTGCATATTTAAGATTTAAAATTTTTTACAATTATTTAAAATTTTAAAATCTTTCAATAATTCATGGGTTCAATTCTAATGATAAATTGTATTTTTATTTTTATTTTATTTTTTAATTAATTCTAAAAATTGTTTTATTTTTAATGTTAAAATTATAAAATATTTTATATATTTGAACATATCCATTATCTTATATTAAAAATATTTTAAAGTTAAATTTAAAAATAAAATATTAAATATACAATCTAAAATATAACAACACATTGATTGTTGATTAAAACTATTTTAATTATAGCAACATTTCTAATTGTTTCATATTTATGATTTTAAAGCAACACTTTTTTTTATTCCGTTGCCTTTTCAATTTATAACATCAAATTATGATTAGCGCTGCCTTTTTATATTACTAAAGGCAACAATTTAAAATGTATTACATTATAATAACTTTTAGCAACATCTTTTAAAGTCGTTGCAAACGTATTGTTACTTAAAGCTATTTCTGCTGTAGTGCTAGTGGGTGTGAGGCGACTAGGTGCGTGATTAGTGGATGTAGTGGCACAGCAACTGGGTGCGAGTTGAGTACGAGATGAAAGTGTAGGCTCTAGAACAAGGAGACAGAAAAACAAAACACGGAAACAAAATAGAAACACCAAATGGAAAATAAAAAACGATCCATTCTTTCCATGAAAACGAAGGACAAAAGACAACACAAACAACAAAATCAAATGTGTTTTTTTTTTCTTTGCTATCACAACGCAATATACAAGCACAACCAAACAAGATTTCAGCCTTAGTTTCCATGCAAAAAAAGAAACAATAACACAAAACTGAAACCAACAACGGAATCAAACATGCCTTATGATTTAATTTTTTGAATGATTTATTTAAATGCTTAATTTTTAGGTTTAATTGAATTTATTAATTAAGATACTTAAATAGAAAAATTTATAAAAATTTTCATATTTATAAACATTTACTTAAATGTAGTAGAAGAATATCATCTTTAAAATCTTACTTATACCAAGATATATATACACACACATAAACATTCTAAATTAAAAGGGATTACACATTTTCTACTGCTTTTATCGTGCATGAAATTAATGAATTACATATATTAAGAGAGAAATATTTTTTGATAATTTCCAATTTGTAGACTCTTAACATGTTTTATTTTGGTACATTAAATGGCTATGAAACATGAATAATGATTGCATCCGTATTAAAGCCATCTAGCCACATATTTCGCAAGGGTATCATTACACCAAATTAACATAAATGTTTAAGCAAACCGATTTATGTTGATCAAAATTTAAGGAAATTTCTTTTTACTTTTCGTAAAATGCATACATATTAGTTTAAATATAAATTTTATTAAATAGATTTCAATCTTTCAAAAACTAAATGATAAAAATTTTAAAAAGAAAAGCCTAGAGTCATCATTTGAAGCTTGAAACTCTAGAACTTCCTAAATATATCAATGGCTCTCTTGGAGATCGATGACCTTTTGCGAGGGAGTCATCCTTGTCAGCCACATCAACACTAAGACTCTTTTTCATTTCATGTCTCATGAGTTAAACAACTGGTTTCTAGTTTTGTCTTTAGGATAAGCCACAAGGCAACATAAATTCCTGATGGATTTGTTCGGATACTCCGAAGACAAACGTTGTTAGAAGCTAATCCAGACGATACTCACTCCAGTTTTGGTGTCCACAAATTTTTTTAATAGATATTCATTAGTTACTATTCATTAGTTACTAATTTTAAAGATTGAGGATAATTAAAATTAGGATTTAATCTAATATAAAAACTAATAAATAGATAAAGTGGATTAAAATCAAGTGGAAAATATTATTTTATAGCATGGGAACACTTATTGTACCTTTGATAGGGAGGTTCAACAAGGTTTATATAAATAATTATTAGATCGTTTTTACTTGCTTAAGCATTTTAGATGTACAGTTTTTCTTGAACTTTTAAGGGATTTGAAATTTAAGAGAAGTACTAAAAAAAGATTTTGTATACGTGATTTAAAATAAATTTTATTAAGAATTCTTGAAAATAATAATGATAATTTCATATTTTGATCATGTTATTTAAAATTTTTAACAAGTTATTCAAGATATTCAGTTACTTATTTATATGAAAATTGATAGAACATGTAATTTTCGTATTATTTTTATTTATACAAGTTTATGATTAATCTTAAACTAACTATTAAAGTTCATGTTATTTTTAATATGTGATATCAAAGCATTAGTTTTATGAATGTGTGAATTAAACAAAGTTTTTAAATTTCTATACAAGTAAAGTGAAGAAATAAACATTATTTTACTTGAATATATCGTTTATTTGATGCTTGTATTAGATTTTGGATAAAAATTATGCGAAATTAAAGAAAATGAGGGTTTCAATGTCTTTTCAATGAAAAACTGTTGGAATCTCGTAAAAAGTGCCATAGGCTTGGTCTTTTCCTACTAATGAATCGTGCGATACTAGCAACTCCACTCCTTAGAATGCCTAGCTTAGCTAAGATTATTAGTTTGGCCTTCGAACAAGAATTACTAGAGAGTTCTTAAGTTAGCACATTCATGAAAGATTTTAAATGAGAAAGATGACAAGATAAAATTAGAATTCTTGAAAAAGTTGAAAATAGCTTTCTATTACTCAAAGAATGCTTTACACCTGTGAAAGGTATGTACAAATGAGACTCTAAAGATATTTATAGCCTTTCACCTCCTCAATGGACAGTGGAGATTACAAAGATCCAACGGTGTATACTGATTCTCTAGAAAAATCTCTATCTACTCCACCCACCCTCCACTAATCTAGATTCTTTTACCCAACTTTAGTATTGTGGAGAACATTCTAGATAAATCAAGAGAAATTTGGGGCTTTTTAGCAAAATTAACCTCCTCGGTGAGGAAATTGAAGCAGTTTGTGACATTTTCCCCTACTTATCTTGGCGACACTCTCATCACTTCGGCCTTATATGCTTCAATATACCCTTTATTGTTCCACAAAGTGAGCTTATGCATCCAACTTGCCTTATTATTGAGTGCTCCCTTCCATTTAACAAAGTACTCCACATAGTTCGGATGAGAATCCCTCCTCGAAATGACTTGATGTGCCAATATCTCCTTAACTTCGCATTCGGGTAGTGTGGTGATGGCAGTAGGTGCTTTCTTTGATTTTCTTCTACTTGGATCCTCATCCTCTCAGTAGGGCTTTAGTAAACTTACGTGGAACACGAAGTGCATTTCAAGGTACGAAGGTAGCTTTAAGCGGCATGCTAACTTCCCAACTCGTTTTTCCACTAGAAACGGGCCTTCATAATGCCTTTCTAGTCCTTTGTGGATTTTGGCAAACCTTCGGCTTCGATGGGGAAGTAGTTTCATGTACACCATGTCCCCTTCCTCAAACTCCAAGTTCTTCTTCTTAACATCGACCCACTTCTTCATCTTCTTCATGGCCTTTACTAAGTATGCTCTTTCCATATCGAATTTTTCATGCCACCCCTTAACAAACTTGAACGCGACGGGACTTAGACTCTTGTAACTAATGGTAAGGGTGTGTGGAGTAGTCGGTTCTTACCCCTTAGCAATCCCAAAAGAGCTTGCTCTTGTAAACTCACTCCTTTGCAAGCTGTACGAGAATTGGGCAATGTTAAGTAGCTTTGCCCAATCATATTGGTTGTCTTTTACATAATGCCTCAAATATAACTCTAACAAGGCATTCACCTCTCAGTTTGTCTATCGGTTTGTGAATGAAAGCTTGTTAGGAAGTTGAGCTTGGACCCTATGATCTTGAAAAACTCCATCCAAAATCTCTCGATGAAGCAAGTGTCCTTATCGCTTACAATCAATTTAAATATGTCTCAATACTTCACCAAGTGCTTGAAAAATAGATGGGTTACATCTCTAGTTGTGAACTTAATGGGTATAAGGATGAACGCTCCATACTTGTTAAAGCAGTCTACCACTACTATAATGTTTCCATATCCTTCGGATTTTGATAGATAAGTGATAAAGTCTATGGAAATGCTATCCCATGGCTTCTCCGAAATGGGCAATGACTCTAGTAAACCTGTGAGTTATTGATTGTCCACTTTGTCTTATTGGTACACAAGATAAGTCTTCACAAACATCTTTATATCATCCTGAAATTAAGGCCAATATTATGTATATTCTATAAGTGCCAAATTGCGATAAACTCCCGGATGTCCCGCCTATTTGAAATAGTAGCACTCTTAGATGATCTCCTTCCTCAATCCTTAGTACTTCGGTACATAAGCTCGATCTCCTTTAGTAATGAGCACCCCATACCTAAGCCAAAATCAATGCATTTTCCTTTGACTTGTTAACTCCATCAAACTCTTGGCTTGCAGGTTATGTTCTAAGCCTTCCTTGATGCGATCCACCAATGGAAAATTCTAGCTTATGATGGTAGCTAACTTTGCCTTTCTACTAAGAGCATCAGCTACCAAGTTTGCTCTTTTTGGCTTATACTTCATTATGAAATCGAACTCGACCAAAAAGGCTTGCCACCGAACTTATTTTGGTATGAGCTTCTTTTGATTGAAGAAGTAGCTTGTCGCCACATTTATGATCTTCACAACGAACTTAGACCACAACAGATAATGCCTCTAAGTTGGTAAACAATGTACTACCGTAGCCATCTCTTTTTCTTAGACCGTATATCGTCTCTCGGTATCGTTAAGCTTGAGTCTCTTGAAGGAAATAGGATATCTCTCCTACATCAAAACACAACCAAGAGTAAAATCGGAAGCATTATTGTGTACCTTGAATGGCTTGGTGTGATCAGGAAAGGCTAGCATGTTTTCTTCGATCATTGTCTCCTTTAAGGCTTCGAATGCCTTTTAGCACTTTTCATCCTACTCTAATGATCGATTTTTCTCTAATAGACCGGTGACAGGAGCAGTTACAGAAGAATAGCCCTTGATAAACCTTCGGTAGTAGTTTGCGAGGTCAAGGAATGATGTTAGCTCAGTAACCTTCTTTGGTAGCTCCCATTCAATAATGGCATGCACCTTGGACTTGTCCATTCATAGCTTGCCTTCACCAACTATGTGCCACAAGAACATCACTTTAGATTGAGTAAAGGAGTACTTCTCCTTCTTTACATAAAGCTCATTCTCCCTTAACACTTGGAAAACTTGTCATAAATGCCTAATGTACTCTTTAAGTATCTTTCTATAGATAACAATCTCATCTAAGTATACTACGACATACTTATTCAAGAATGGTTTGAAGACTCTATTCATAAGAGTGTAAAAAGTGGCAGGGGCATTTGTTAGTATAAATGAAATAACAAGAAACTCAAATGAGCCATACCTCATCACACATGCAATCTTTAATTCATCCCCTTTGGCAATCCGCACTTGGTAATAGCCCAATCTCAAGTCCAACTTAGTAAACCATTAAACATCACTAAGTTGATCAAACAAGTCAGTAATGAGAGGAATGAGATACTTTTTCTTTACCGTCACCTTGTTTAACACCCTATAGTTGATGTATAATAGAAGCGATCCATCATGTTTCTTTTGGAATGACACGGGCATGCCATAAAGAGCCTTCGATGGTTGGATATACCCAAAATCTAATAACTCCTTTAATTGCCTACTTAATTCTTCAAACTCGAGAGGTATCATTTGGTATGGAGCGGCCGCAGGTGATGTGGCACCTTGCAACAATTCAATCTTATAGTCTACTGCTCTTCTAGGTGGGAGTCTCTTAGGCAATTCAGTTGGCATGAAATCCTTGAACTCTTCAAGGACTCGTGTGAACCCTCTCGGTAACTCTATCACTTGGAAGGATTCTCCATCTTCCTTCAAAGCCACTAAGAATGTTGGTTATGTCTTCTTCATGCCTTTGGAAAGTTACATGGCCAAAAGTGACTTGGTTTTAAGGGTTGCTTCTCGTGTTAGCAGTACCAAGCAAGTATTCCCTCCTTCTACGATACATATGGTGTTTACAAATGGGATAGGCACCGCCTTCACGCTATCTATAAATTCCATACCATGCACTGCAGGATAATCATTTATAAGAACAATATAATAGTTGATAAGGCAATGCCACTCACCTAGGCTTACTTGGATGTCCTTGGCACTTCCATAGATGGATGAGGGCTTTAAATTCACCTCTTTGAGCCATCCTTGCTCCTTGATGTACTTGATACTTAACTGTTTGGTTTCTTCGACACAGATGAAGTTATTGAAAGCACTGGTGTCAACTAAGGCCTTCATTACTGGACCACTAATTTTGGCTTCTATAAACAATCGACCATTCTTCACGATCTTGGGTATCTCTACTTTAGCCTTGATGACATTTATGAGTTGCAACAATCCCATCCTTATCTAATCATGATGTTGTTCATCCCTTTCCTCCACTACGGTCGAGAGAAATTAGACTAATCTTGGTCTCCCTTAGTGATGCTCTTCCCCTTTTAAAACTTGGAATGCTTATGGGTGCCTTTGTTCCCACGATGACCGTCTCTCCTACTATTTCCCTTGTTGCCCTTGTCCTTTCTAAACTTAGGCTTGTCCATTTTCTTGAACTCAACAAGGGACTCGGCCACAGAGATGGCACTAGCAAGGTCTTGGATTCATGTCGTTGAAGCTCCATCTTTACCTAATTTTTAAGTCCATCTTTGAATGCAAACAAAGCTTGCTTATCGAGGTAGTCAAAAATTTCCAAGAGCATCTCAAAGAACTCTTTCACATATTCTCTAATACTCCCCTTTTGTTAGAGGTGCCTAAGTTTGGCTCTTACTTCTTCCTCGACATTATCAGGATAGAATTTCCTCTTGAGTTCCTTTTTGAACTCATCCCATGTTTGGATGGTGCAAGTTCCTCTTTTGATGTCCCCATAACATCACCTCTACCATATAATCGTGGTATTGTCAAGGTAGAGAGTTGCATTATCTACTTTCTTGATGTCCTTCTCCACACCAATTGCTTTGAAGTATTGCTTTAAGCTCCATAGGAAGTTATCCACCTCCTTCATGTTCCTGGACCCCTGAAACATTTTGGGTTTTGGAACATCAATCCTTAGAGGAGTGGTGATTACGGTTGGCATGGCAAAGCTCCCATCTTAAGCTACCACCTTCTTACATATGACGAGCTCCTTCTTAGTCTCATTCAACTTGGTTGAAACCTTCTCGAACTCCTTATTAAGCAAAGAAACCTCAGACTAGAAGACTTTCTTGAAGGCCTCCACTTGGTCAAGACATTTAGAGAGGGTTTTAATAAAAGAAACTTACATCTCCTCACAGAGCTCATCCTTCCCACTCTCTAGATCATTGATGCAGCCATTGTGCTCTTCAAACTTCTCTTGCTCCTCGGTTATAGCAAGTTTCACCCTTGCTAACCTAGCATTAATTTCCACCAAGACCTCCCTTGACCTTGATCTTCCCCTTATAGCTTACTTGCTTGTTTCCTCGACACGAGTAGTATCACTACATGCATCGATTATCTTTCAAGTAAAACAAAAAGTTCAAGTGAAGTACTTACTTAAAACTTTGGATCTGATACCAATTGTCAAGGGCTTGGTATTTTATTACCAGCGAACCATGCGACACTAGAAACTCTGCTCCTTAGAACACCTACTTTGGCTTAAGATTGTTAATTAAGCTTTCGAACAAAAACTACTTGAGAGTTTTTAAGTTGGCATACTTACAAAAGCTTTTAAGTGAGAAAGATGGCAAGATAAAGCTAAAACTCTTGGGGACCTTGGAGATAGCATTCTATTGCTCAAAGAATGCTTTACATTTGTGGGATGTATGTACAAATGAGAGTCCAAGCCTATTTATAACCTTCTACCTCCTTAATGGACGGTGGAGATTACAAAGATCCAACGGTGTACATTGATTCTTTAGAAAAATCTCCATCTACTCCACCCACTCTCCACTAATCTAGAGTCTTTTACCTAACTCTAGTATTATGGAGAACATTCTAGAGAAACGTAGAGAAATCTGGGGCCTTCTAGTAAAATTAACCTCCTCGATGAGGAAATTGAAGCGATTCGTGACAAAAGTCACCAGAAAATAATGAAGAAGCAGGTAACTTGTTCCAGAATTTGATAGTTGGAATATGTAGTCCTGGGGCGAACATAAGCATCTTGTATGTGTAGTGCATGTATCATAAAGTTAGAGGCATGTTAGCACATCTGGTGTGTGTGACACACATTAAAAGGATAATAACCTAAACTTGCATGTTGCGTGCGTGCTACAGATGCTCCACATGATAGTTTGCGCCTAGCCTGTGACTTGCATTAGCCTGCTTATGAAGCGACAAGCATGTGGTAGAAGCGTTGTCCCCTGCCATGGACATACTAACATCGGTTTGTTAATTTTTCTTAAATAGTAAATTTTTTAGTTTATAAAGGAACGTACCTTACACATCATTTTTCGATGAGTTACAAGTCTATTGGTAATAATTTGTTGATGTTAACACACTATAAGACCAAAAAAACAACTCAAAATTTATAGGATTGGTAGAAGGATTTATAAAGTTATTATAGATCAATTTTAGAATACATATAAATAAAAATTTTAAAATTTTTTAAAATTAGTACATTGATAATAATTAAGGTTTAATTAAAAAATCAAAACATTTTAGAGTTATAATTAAATATTTTTCATGCAATCGACTTGAAATAAATGTGATTTTATTATCTTATATTTTTATCTATTGTTATATATTACATGATTAATCACTTTTTGAGATAATTATATTATGACTTCT
>JAOXYD010000134.1:18985534-18996384 GCA_028565735.1 Pinacopodium congolense
AATTAGCTTCTAAAATAATATTGTACCAGTACCGATTAATACTAGTATTATTTCAGATAATTTTTTAAGATTATAAATTAATTTCTAAATTTTATAAAATTTATAAAATGATCTATAAATGTATTATATTATGTAGTTTTAACTTAACTTTAAACTTAAAAAGATCAAAATATAAAATTTTTCTTTTAAAAAAATTATTTTTTAATTTTTTTAATTTTTTCAAGTACCAGCCTGTATTGGCCGATATTAGCCAGTACTATCCAGTATTTGAATCCGGTATGAAATTAAAAAATTCCGTACCAATTTATAACCGATACCGGTACGAAATTAAACACGTTATAATTACCCCTTTGCATAAATCAATTTGTTACATATACATGACAACCTATGTTATAACACTCTCAAAAGAAGAACCAATGGACATATGCCCAACACTAAACAATGGAGTAAATCGAATATAATATGTTAAATAGAACCATAACTACAATCATGGTATTAAAATTTTAAATGGTACATGGAGAAGAAAGAGAGTATTATAATGAAATATGTGAGAATATGTTGCATGGTTACCAGTCATCGACCCCATGAAAGCTATATGAATATATGCTTCGCTAGTAATCATGAAAATAATGGCAACTACTTTGAGTTACTTAAGAACCTAAGATCATACATATACTTTTCAATATCCTAGAAAACAATATAATATAACTCATATTAGGAATGATAATTGGTTGGACCAAGTCTGAGTTTCTTAACGTTTGAGATTGAATCCAAACAAATTTGGTAGGTTAAAACTGAGTTCGAGTTTCTTCGAATTTTCAACATATTCAAAAGATTAAATTGGTTTGTTAGGTTGAATTTAAACTTTTTGGATATAAATTTAACTTGAATATATTTAAATAAGTTATAAACCATACAAATAAAATATTATATATATATATATAGCTATTTCTTGTTGAGCTACTTTATATTTAAAACCTAATTAAACTTTAAATTTTTTTATAAATTTAGATCGATTGACTTCAAACTGATTAAAGTTGGGATGTCATTTCCATCCTTACTAATATTAATTAGATCAAAAGTTGTAAGGAGAGATTAAGAACGGGTTGGATTCATAGGGGTGAGAAGTCGCCATCATTAGTTTCACAAGTTTACAACATTTCCTTCTAAGCATGAAAGACACACAAGAGGCAATCAATGCCGAAAGGGACAAGAAAAATATTGAATGAAGAATATAAGAGTGAGATCTATCCTTAACTAATTCAATGGATTCTCCCAGTTAGCATCTTCTCCCAGTTTCATTTACTATTTCTTTTAATTGCATGTTGCACCACCAACATGCAATTAAAAGAAATAGTAAATGAAAGAAATAAATGCTTATCCTTCCACATTTTCTTAATAAATTTCAGTGTTAGATAATAATTTCATTAGTTAAATTTAGGAATGTAAAATACATATATATAGTTTCTTTTTTTTTCTTTTATCATCTCCCCCTTTAATGCCATTTTTTGCTTTGAACTGTGATTTGGAATCAAGGTATAAAGAAAGACCTTTGACTAGTCCTTAGGAAAAGATAATCTCAGTATTACCAAATCAGCTGCTAATTCCAGTATTTTTTTATTTTCACAATTTTATTTTCATCAAATCTTTACTTGGTCCACCTTAATATATACTCGATTACTTAATTAATTACGGTATTCCATTTTTTTTTCTGAAACATGAATTCGACAAAACAAATAACATACATGCATATATTCAAAGACAACAAATTAATAACACCTTAAAACATTAAGTAATAATATCTTTCTTATGCTACATAAAAAAAATGTGGTATATGCATGAAAAATATATATAGAAATATAAAGTTTTTTCTTCAATTTCTCTTGAATTAATTGGACAAAATGATAGTCATTAGCTCAATTGTCGAAATTTCTTATAGATGGGGCTCGATGATTCATGAATATCCAGTCTTTTCACTATCATGCATGTCTAGAAGGGGATGGCGAATGGAAATGGCATTCTAAAGCTGGAATTAACTAATTGCTCCCCGCAAGTTCCAAGATGATTCCTTATCTTTATATATATATATAATCCTGTTATATATGATCATATACATGCTCAGAAATTAATTACGATGATTAATTACAAGATCATCTAATTGTGTAAACTCATGGATAAGTGTAAAATACATAGGGAGATAAAGAGACATTCCATGAAAATTTTGGAAGTAATTCTTCCTAAATGCAAGAAGTTCACAATAATTTCAATTATTATGGATCACAATAAAAATTCTTAATCTCTTTGGTAAAATATTATATCAAAGAGGTCGTAAGAAGTGATTTAATAGATATAATTAACTGTTCTAATAGTACTCAGTATTTTTCATAATTATGTTTGCATATTTCACAATTTTTATAATCATTAGAATTCGAAGCCCGCAATTTAATGCAAAACTATGGATATCTATTTATTTGTGTGCATACATGTGTCTATAGATCAATCAATGTCATATATTATCATATATATATATATATATATAGACGAGAAAAGTGACCTCCCATCCACAAACCCTAAAACCAACTCAATTCCCTAGCAATTTCTCACTATTCTTTCCCCTCTCATCATGAATTCTCAACTTATCTAGATTACCCTTCTCATATATGGTGTCTATTTATGTTTTTTTTAATCTAAACTCCATCTTTCTTTTCATATATACAGGAATTTATGGAGAATAAGATAGGTACCGGCTCTAGTAGTGATGGTGGGAGGATAAGTAGTTTTAGCAGAGGTCACTGGCGGCCATCCGAAGATGAGAAACTCCGGCAGCTTGTCGATCAATACGGTCCGCAGAACTGGAACTTTATCGCCGAGCATCTTCCCGGAAGATCAGGTGGACAATTATAAGCTAAAGATGTTAATAATTTTCAATTTGTGTTTCCAACTATAGCATGGTATTGCTTTAGTTCAACGAAATGGGTTTATCTTTAAAATTCTCTTTTTTTTTGGTTTTTTGTTGCATGTTGATTTGCAGGAAAAAGTTGCAGATTGAGATGGTACAACCAACTTGATCCCAACATCAACAAGAGGGAATTTACAGAAGAAGAAGAGAAAAGATTATGGAAAGCTCAGAAGCTGCAAGGAAATAGATGGGCTTCAATAGCAAGACTCTTCCCAGGTAGAACAGACAACAGTGTGAAGAATCATTTCCACGTTATGGTGGCTAGAATGAAGCGTAGAGGGATGGCTGCTTCATCTTATTATGCTAAGAAAAGTATCGGAAATTATCAATCCGATGAGCCAAACCGAAACACAGATTCAGGCAGCAATTCTGATGTGTTTTCTGATATCTCTAGGGTAGGGTTACAAAAGGGCAATCATTTAAATCATTTATTCATCTCTTCAAGTCCCTCACCTCCTTGGACTCTTAGTGCCTCCACTGTTACTAACGAGTCATTAGGTTTTGATTCAAAGAAAAAGGATCTGATTGCTCACACAGGTCTGCAAATGAACGAACCTTATGATGACACAAATTCTTCCTTATTTGGTTTCTATCAGTGCCATTTCAGGCCTCATCTGCTGAGTCCTGAGAAAATTGCAGAGTTTCATGGAAGGAAGGAGCATACAGGAAATGGAAATGATGAAACAACCATTAGATCTCTGATATTGCCAATGTCTTCCCAGCAAGAAGAAGGTGATGATCATAAGAAAATCGCACAAAAAGATGTCCCATTTATAGATTTTCTCGGAGTTGGAATTACTTGATATGATCTTCCTGATGGCATGATGGTTATTAGTTAGCTAGTTCCAACTTCTTTGGACTTTCAGAACATTTTTACATCTTCAGAACTAGAGAGTTTCATTAGATTAAACAGTTGCAAACTAGAATAATGTTTCATGTGTTAAAGTTGGATACCATACTTTTTGTTGTGGTATTGTAGATTTTTGTCTCTCAATTCAGCAGTTTATTTGTTCTTAAGTTTGTGTTTTTTGAATAATGCTCCTCCACATGCATGGATAGTACCTTTAGATCATCCTATGATCTCTAACCCTAGCTAGAAAAATTGTTGGTTGATTTTATGTTTTACCTAGAGAAAGGTACTTACCTTCAACTTGAACCATCCTTCTTATTCAAAAATTTTAGACCTAAAGTTTTAAATTTTGATTACAGAAAGTTATTAAAATTATGCTTGCATTTTTCATAATTATATTTATATCATTTATAATAGTTATAATCATTTATAATCATAGCGTAACATACATGCAATTCACAATTGAAAATATTAGGGTATGTTTAGTTTAATATTCTATTTCTTTGTGTATTTTTTTTATTTTTTATGTTTTTCCAAATTTCTGTGCTATTTTTTTATTTATATACTACTTTTTCCAATTTATCTATTTAAAAAAAAACAGAAACTAAAAATTAAAACTCACAACTTTACCAAACGAGGCCTTAGTGTGGAGTTTAGAGTTTATGAATATATTCTTTTGATGGAGATGTATCTTTTTTGTTGGTTAGTTAACATGTTTCAATCGAAATATGGTGCAATATGAATAGATTGTTGCCCTACTATATCTATGCATATACAGAACATGTAATGTGCTGAAGAGAATATATAATAGCTCTTGCAAAGGAAATATCTTGTTTTATCATCATTTTAGTTATTTTTGTGGGAATTTTTAAAAAAAAGATTAAATGTGTTTTTTAATGTTTATCTTTATAGTTTGTGGAAGATTAATTAGTCTTCATATCTTGTATGATTCTGGTTATACAGTCATATGATTTTCCAAGATATCTAGATCTTTAACAAATGGTTATGCCTTTTTTATTATTATTTTTTTCAAATATTGAGTATGAAAAGTTATTATATGAGCATGAAACATTATTTAATACAGCATCATTGGCTAGTTTAAGTGGTTTATGACTAGATTTTACTTACTAAGAATAAGAGTTAAACCCATCTTATGAACTTCATTTTTTCTTCTTTTTTAATTTTAAAAATGCACATTGTTTTCAATTGATTCATATTTTTCCTTTTCTTTGTTATTGCAACTTATAAATCTTTGAAACGATACTTATAGATTAATTGTTTATGTTACTGTAAGGCAATTTTATTTTTTTCTCAAATTATTAATTCTAAAAATAAATTCAAAACAGCAATTACTAAACTATCTCAAGCAAAATATTAATTATTAAAAAAAATAACTCCTAATACAACATTTAGTTTAACAACTAACTAAGAATTTATCACATGTTTCCAATGCAATTAATAACCAAACTTATATAATTATAAACTTTTTAGATTTCAATATTAATTGGACCAAAAAATAGTTTAAAGCAACCAAAAGGTTATATAATATGTGTAAAACTGAATATGTATAACTCTTTTCAGAGAAGCTCTCAATTCGCTAAAACAAGAATACTCACAATAATCTGTTTTTATCTTTTTTTTAATTTCAAATTTTGGAGTCAACTCTACTAAAAATTTTGGCACTTTTTTCTAAACTTAAGAAATTAAAATTTAAAACGAATTTGTTTAATTAAACGGAGATGGCTAAATCGACGCCGTTTTGCTTGGAATGTGATTGAAGGTGTAAAGAGTGACTCTTGAGCTTATAAAAAATCTACTTATATAATCCTTAAACCCCCTGCCCATCGTCACCTGTTTGTAGCCGTTATCGCCGCCGTCGAGTTTCCGTCTCCGTCACTGTCACCTTCACCGTCGCCGTCTCTTGGGTATGAACTCAATCTTGCCTTTGATGTTAAGCTTTTGCTGTTTTGCCTTTGATGTTGACATGGGCACATATGTGTGCCTGTGTCAAAAGCATTGAAATTTAATTTAAGAACGCATTTTGATTGCTAAGATGTACCCAAGATGACGAATTTGGTTTGTGGGCACCGTCCAATTCGAGTCTCGAGCATGCCAAGTTTTTCTTTTTAGTTCTTTGTTACTCTGTGATTATGAATGTGAAGTTCAGCTTGTTATATTAGCTTTGCCTTCGATTGTTCTTGCTTTTTTAGTATTTGTTAGAATCGGTACAAAGCTTTCAGCAGATGCTTGGTTTAAGTTTATGATACTGTGCATTCTGCCGCTTTCTTTCGTATGACTTCCATTCTGTTTTGTGGTTATGATCATTATGTGAAGAATTTGCTGCAGGTACAACAAGCCTGTAAATTTGGGATGATTTGGTGGAATATCAAGTAGTTGGGATACAGTGAGGATGGACATAATTGAATCTTTATTTGATATACCTGTGCAAGATCCTCCACAGGAGGAGTTCTCTTCTGGTGATTTAACTTGGACCAAGTTTGGCACAGCTGAACACCATGATGATGTAGCAATCATTCCGTATGAACGAGTTGATACATTTATTATCGGAGAATGCTCTAATGTAGAATGCCCCACTAGGTTTCATATTGAAAGGGGAAGAAAACGATCAGATGGCAGCTTGAAGGAGTACAAGGATGATGACTATTTGGAATACAAGCTGTAAGGCTCAAAAAGATACGCTTTTTGTTTTTTAAATGTAACTGACATCTATTTGCATCCTTACATTTGTATGATGATCATCATCATTATATGCTCTATAAATCCCATGTTTAAAGTGGAGAATGGTAATTAGAGGTGCAATAAATCTCATGATGTTTGCAACTCCTGTAAATGAAGAAAAAGAAGATGAAGATGAAACAGCACATTGTATATTAGTATGCCTTGTCATGAATTCTATATAAGCACAATTTTATAGATGCATCCTGACTTTTAACATTATTTCTGTTTGTACATATTCGTCAAATGAAATTTTTTTCAACTTTTAATCAGTTGTTTAATTTACCATTTGGTCATTCTAAATGGATACCTATAATATCTTAACTAATGTTATCAATTTTTTACCAAAATTTTTGCTTAAACTGAGATTTTCTAGTCACCTTTTTTAAGGTATTGGTGTTCATTTGGACCTGAAAACTATGGGGAAGGTGGAGAAATATTACCCAGTCGGAGATATCGACTTAACACCCGAAATCGTGCTGCTAGGCCTCAATCCATGCGTGGATGCACCTGCCACTTTGTAGTGAAGCGTCTATATGCTCGTCCTTCCCTTGCACTTCTTATATATAATGACAGGCGTCATGTAAACAAGTCTGGTTTTGTCTGCCATGGCCCACTTGACCGAGATGCCATTGGCCCTGGAGCCAAGAAAATTCCATACATCTGCAATGAAATTCAGCAGCAAACAATGTCTATGATCTATCTTGGAATTCCTGAGGAGAATGTGCTAGAAAAACACATTGAGGGGATTCAGAGATACTGTGGTTCTGATGCCAAAGTTAATAGCCTTGCCTCGCAATATGTACAAAAACTTGGGATGATTATAAAACGATCAACCCATGAGTTGGATTTGGATGATCAAGCAAGCATCAAGATGTGGGTTGAGCGCAACAAGAAATCCATTTTCTTTTATCAGGATTCTTCGGAAGAAGACTCTTTTATTCTGGGTATTCAAACAGAATGGCAGCTGCAACAAATGATTCGTTTTGGGCATCACAGTCTTATGGCAGCTGATTCAACATTTGGCATTAAGAGATTGAAGGTACTTGTTTTCTAATTCTCACTTATAAATGCCTTTTGAAACCATATTCAAGAGATACTGACATCGTTATCTTTTGTGATTGCAGTACCCTTTCTCCACACTTCTTGTATTTGATTCAAGGCATCATGCTCTCCCAGTTGCTTGGGTCATTACACGCAGCTTTGCGAAGCCAGACGTCACTAAGTGGATGAAGTCCCTACTTGATCGAGCTTCAGCTGTGGAGCCTGGATGGAGAATCAGTGGCTTTCTCATTGATGATGCTGCAGCAGAGATTGATCCCATAAGGCATACTTAGATTTGGTTGGAATTTGGTTTTGAGTTAAAGATGTGTAATTGTGAAGTGTTTTCTTACATGTGACTTTTACTTGCTCCACAGGGATACATTTGGTTGCCCTGTGTTGTTTTCTCTTTGGCGAATTCGTAGATCATGGCTGAAAAATATTGTGAGAAGATGTGGTAATCTTGAAGTTCAGCGGGAAGTTTTCAAATGTCTAGGAAATATCGTGTACAGCATATGGGGTGGAGTTGACACATCAGCTGCATTGCAGGAATTAACTCAAGATTTTGTTGATCAAACTACATTTATGGAATATTTTAGAGCCACTTGGATTCCTAAGCTTGGTTGGTCATTTCTTCTCTATCGGACCTATATAAAAGTAGACATCCGTACTTACATCATGTCAACTCATCAAGCATTTGATTTCTAATAGTTTCTTTATTTATTACTTGTTTAACAGAAATGTGGCTTTCAACTATCAGTAGTTTTCCACTTGCAAGCCAAGAAGCATCAGGTGCTATAGAAGCCTATCATGTAAAGCTGAAGGCTAAGTTATTTGATGATTCGCATCTTGGTGCCCTCCAGAGAGTCGATTGGTTAGTGCATAAACTGACAACTGAATTGCATTCAAGCTACTGGCTTGATCGGTATGCCGATGAAAGTGATTCTTTTCAAAATGTGAAGGAGGAATATATAGCTTCTACATCTTGGCACCGGGCACTGCAAATCCCTGATTTGGCTGTCACCTTTGACGACAAGGATCACATCTTTGCTAAGGTCCAGAGTCAAAAAGACAGCAATTTGACACGTGTAGTATGGAATCCTGGGTCAGAATTTGCCTTTTGCGATTGCTCATGGTCATTGCAGGGCAACATTTGCAAGCATGTCATTAAAGTCAATATGCTCTGCAACCACCGGCAAGACTATCAGCCTTCCATGTCATTCCAGTCATATAAAGCAATACTGAAAAGTCTATGGAGAAAACCGATGGATGATTCGATGTCTCTAGATTTGTCGATGGCTTGGACTCATCAGATGCTTGATCAGATTAAACAAATCGTTGAACTGCATAGTTCAAGGGATATAAGGACAGTGGTAGATAATATGATGCCACTGAAATGGATGTGTAAGAAAGGCAGAACGTCAGTTGGCATACCGTCATCCATTCCGGTTCTTCCATCGACTTCCAGGAGTGGTACAAAGAATGCTGTTGCAGCCAAAAGTAGGAAGCGCAAAAGGTTGTCAAGATTTACATGGTAGCTTGAACTGTATCAAGTTTAGGATTCTTCACTGATTTAGAGTAAAATATTTCCTTGTGGCCTTGGAAGATGTAAAGTTATTCATCATCCAACGTCTCCAATGTTAGTCTCCTGAATCCTGATTCTTAGTTTGATTGACCAGAGATTAGTATAGGCTTCAGAAAACAGGTGCCCTGCTGGGACCTGGGAGGGATGCTCTGGAAACTGGATATAGAGCTGAATAATGTTCTTATTAACATTAGGTGGCCCTCCTGAATCCACTTCAAACTAAAGGCTTTGTTTTTTTTGTTTTTTTGGGTAAATTGGTTAATTATTTTCATCATATAATTGTTGTATTGTGTGTAAATAAATATTTTTTTCAAAAGTTTCTATTTTTCTTCCAGGATTTGGAGTGTTTAATCTTGAAACAGAGTAGCAATGTTCCTTCACCTTGGTGTGTGAATATTTTGTTATTAAATGGTCTCTTCGCCTTGAAATGTTCATTTTGGTGATAAAATGGGGTTTTCAATATGAATTTAGTCACCTTATTTGATGGGTAAATAATACTTCTCTGTATAGTATTTAACAAGATGAATGTAGAAAAATGAAACTATGACAGAGAAAACGAAGTAGATTTTCTTACTGGTCATTACCACAAATTAAAAATAATACTTTTATATATAACAGAAAGCGAACAAATAGATAACAATTCATTAATTTATTTAAAAAAATAGATAACAATTTATGAAATTAAACTCTTATTTACTTTAGCTTTAGCTTTTGTTTTTTAGTTTTATTTTTTATTTTTTTAGGTACAAAAATTAATGAAAAAAATGTGTTTGTTTTCCTTTTGTTTATGAGTACATTTTATAAGTTTATAAAGGATAATAGTTATATATGTGATTAACCTTTTCGAATTTTTTTGAATAACTTTTAAAATTTTTCAATTAATTAACTAACTTTTAAACAGTTTTTCACTTAAGGTAAAAACGTTAACTTCATTATATTCATACTGATGTGATAAATGGACTTTATCACGTCAATGTCTACATAGTAAAAGTGTCACATCAACATCATCTATGTGTACATGTCTCAATCTTTAAAAAATTTTAATTCAGTAAGTAACCTTTTGAAAATTTTTCAATTAAGTAAGTAACCTTATAAAAATTTCAATTTAATGAGTAACCTTCTAAAATTTATTCAACTCATGTTAAAATTAACTTTTTTTATAAAAATAACAAGTGATTAATACACTAATATTTTATTAGAAAGTATTGTATAATAAAATCTAAACTTAATTAACAAATGTATAATTTATTTCTTCAAAAGATTGAAATTTTAGTTATTGAAATAGAATAGTTTTAATTATATTTTTAATTAAAAATAATTTTACAATTAATATTATATTTTGAATTCAATTTAGGCTTATAAATTTTTTTTAAAATAATATATAAATTTTATAAGATACAAATTTTTTGTACTAGATATAGTTGCAATTAAATATATTTTTTAATCATGTCCAACTTATGATATATATATATAGATATATATAAATGTAGAGATTTTGATTGATATAACTAAGAAATTTTAAATAATTGCTATGATAAATATAATAAATTCACAAATTTTAATATTTAAATTTTAATATTTTTAATTATAAAATATTTTTGAATAATTTCAAATTGTAAAATAATAATTTCGTCTTATTGTTGAATTTTAAATTTTATTTCAAATATATATTAAGTTAT
>JAOXYD010000134.1:18997270-19012627 GCA_028565735.1 Pinacopodium congolense
GTCTTGCTTCTCTTGTTCACAGAATCTCTGTACTTTGGGCAATGTTATTGTAGGAAATATCACATATAATTAAATCGAATTTTATATATTTAAAAATAATCACTTATTTGAACTATCTCATGTTTTCGTGATTAAGGACTCGTTTTCTTCTTCAGAATAAAATTCTTTAAACTAGATTATTATTATCTATTTTAAAATTTGAAACTTTTTATAATTAATTAAAATTATGACCACCTTTTAACTGTTAATAAATGAAAAAAAAATATAAACCCGAATGAGTATATTATTTATCAGTTATTTTGCAGGAATTGAATGACAAGAAGAGGTTGGCCACAAGTGGTGCAAACTTTGCCAGAGCTTATACAGTTGAATTTGGATCCTGCAAATTCCCGGAGAACTTCACCGGTTGCCAAGATCTTGCCAAGCAAAAGGTTCAGACTTTATTTTATTCCAAGTTCTGTCAAGTTGATTTCTTGGATTCATTGAATTCCTAATGTTGTCAAATAAAATTTATTATTAATCAATCCTTCTTCTTTTTTTATTAGAGATGCAAAAAAGAAGGTATATTTCTTCGTTTAAAAAAGAAAATTTTGGTTCAGACTTCATTACATAACAAGTTTGTCAATTTGATTTCTTGGATTTATTGAATTCCTAATGTTGTCAAATAAAATGGATTAATAATCTTTTTTTTTAGAGATACAAAAAAGATGGTGTATTTCTTCAGTTACAAAAGAGAAAAACTTTGGTTCAAGCTTTATTACACTACAAGTTCTGTCAAGTTGATTCTTGGATTAACTGAAAACTTTATTTAACACATCTGGGTTTTTTTTTTCTTTTTATTCCTTTGATTGTTACAGAAAGTTCCATTCTTGTCTGATGATTTGGCGTTGGAATGCGAAGGGAAGGAGAAATACAAGTGTGGTTCCAATGTTTTCTGGAAATGGTGAAGTGGGCAACTTTTATCTCTTCCAGTTTCCAATTTTCCAGACCTGTATCTATGTTCCATTGGAATTGGCTTCTGCTTATATCTAATTTCTTAGTGTGTCAAATTTTCTCCATCTATCTCTTGATTCTTTTGTTGCTCGAATTACTTTATTGCAACCAAAACCTGCCTGCAGACAACGATAGAGAACCAGTTTCGTTTATGATCTATGAATTATTACATGCACCGACATTTTATTTACGCCTGAAATGTAATGATTGTAAATTCCACTGATAATAAAGAAAAAAAATGACCCACTTGTGGACTTCCTGGCCATGGAAGAATATGAAAATATACTCTTCCAACTCAAATGCCAGTAAGATGAACAGAATATGCTGTTAATTGCCCATAAAAATGAACTCAAAATCTCAAATACAGCAATTTCATATGGTAATCTGACTTTTTCTTTCAGATAAAAATCCAATCTTTATCGATGGGAGATTGGATTAGTAAGCTCATAAAAAGTGTCACCTTTTGACAACAAATGAACAAATAAAACCAATGTCTTCTGTTGAGTTGCCTACATCAAATGGCACGGATAACATTTTTATCCACCTCTCTGTATGTGTTATATCCTGAGGCTCATCAATCCCCTTCTTTACATTCTCTCTCTTTATGTACGTTATAGCGACCATTGATAAAAAACGATATTGTAACTCCAAAGCGAACTTACGAGTGTAAGAAAGTTCTCCATGCAGCAGCTTGATACCCTGAAGGGAAAGTCAAATCTCCAGAAGGCAGTCCAGTATCTTTCAAAATATTAGTCCTGAGACTGCAAAGAATGAGCTCCTTGGTGCAGAAATATATAATGAAATTCTCAAGTCAACCATTCCACACACCCAATCTTGCTGTTCTACTACATTTAAATTGGCTCAAGTTAGATCTGTCAACTGGAAGCAACTGGAGTGATCCTCTGGAGATAATGCAAATTCCAAATCCCCTGAGACCAAATTCATCAAGTTTTAGACCAACAGAATGAAGAGACATTGTTCTGTAATTGTGGACATGGTGTTGGAGATACATCTTCTGCAAATCCAGATACGAATTCGCAATGCCATGCTGCAGATGACTGCAGGCCCAGTAGGCTAATGTTCTTCATGCATATGCCAGAAAATGGTGATCCCTCAATACCCTGGATTGATGGGGCTTTTGTTGAATTCACACTGACCACATTACTAAAAGAGACACCCTTCACACTTGGAACTACATTTGGATCCCAGTATTCATTGGGGTGATCGTTGGAGCCTCTGCTAAACCTCAAAGGAATCTTGACTCTCTCCATTCTTATGTTTGTTATTGTGATATTTACTATATATCCTCCTCTTCCTCTATCAGTTTTTATTCTAACTCCAGCAGCCGAATCCCAAACATGTAAATCTTCAACAGTTACATTAAATACTCCTCCAGACATCTCGCTACCGATTCCGACTCCAGAGCAAGTCGGTGTAGTGCCTGAAACTCTCCTCACTACGATGTTAGAGCTTGGATGAGCCATTTTAATGCCATATTGGTCCCAACCACTCTTCACTGCCACAAGATCATCCCCACTTTCAATGTAACAGTCTTCAATGCACACATTGGTGCTCGAGTCTGCATATGAAAATTATTTTGAAAATTAGAGAAGATTAATGTAACTTTTGATTCTTTATTTCATTGAACTTTAGTATAGAAGGAATCAGAGAAGCAAAAGATGAGAAGAATACCTGGATCTATGCCATCAGTGTTTGGAGCATTCAGCGGAGCCAAGATCGTCATGTCCTTAACAACAACATTACTGGAACAAAAACAGAGTTCATTAGCATAAAATAAAGATGATTTGAGGATGTTAAAACAAAATATAAGTCAAGCGAACAGTTTCACAAAACCATTTCTTAAAAACAATGTTCATTTTGCAATATCTATGTTATACTCTCTATAGTTGATTGACTTTTCATGAAAGGGCCTGACTTAGTTCAATAGACAACACGATAAGGCTTCATCTACACTTAAAATGTTCTTACTGGAAAGTAGATTTACTGCAAAAGATTTTGGAAAGGACAAGAAGAAGACACCTGCAGTAAACAGGATGTATGGTCCAGAAAGGGGAATTGCGGAAGGTGAGGTTCGAGATAAGAATGTTACGGGAGTTCATCAGTTCTACGAGATGGCCTCTTGTGTGCTCCAATGTTCTGTTCCACCATAACTCCCACCACATCCTCCCTTGACCGTCAATTGTTCCATTTTTCCCTGCAAAAAGAATCAAGTAATCAATGTCCTAGAAACCTTCATATATTCTCAAGAGTTTTATACTAGAACAGTAACTGACTGTCAGTCTAAGGCAGAAGCAATTGAAGTATCCTGCTCTAGCAAATTAGCGCTCTTTTAAGTGTAAAGAAGATTAAAACTAAAAGCTCATCAAGATTGCAGATATTCAATGTAGTTAACATACTGGATAAAATCTGTTCCTTGGCGAATATCTTAATCACAGCTCAGTTAAAAGTTTCGACCAAGGACAAACATTGATATATTAATTTCATAACATTAAGAACAATCAATAAATCTACCTAAGACCAATCATAAGAACAATATGAACATGATATTGAATTAGGAAGCTCACATCATTTCCACCACCAAAAATTATAAGACAGTGAACTCTTTGTAGGTCAACTATAATAAAATATATGAAGGCTACAACCACTCACATGGTGGTTTCCGCTTGAAAATAGAAATGAAGGTTCCTCCTTCCTACTTCTATACAAGTTATGTTAATACAGGGGAAGCTAGCCCATATAAACACTCCCCGTTGAACTGAAAAATGAGTATTCTTCTAGAGCAGTTACATATAAAATAATGTAAGAACAATATACCATTACAAATGTAAAAGGATTGAACATATGCCAACATAAATAAGAAAGGACCACCGTCAATGTATTCTTAAAGAGAGTTACTAGTATGCTCTTTAGAGATTCTATACAATGTCACATATGGCTCGTTCATTTCTCGTCACGATTTCTTTCTTTTCATTTTTATGCTTTGTCAAGCAAAAAATTCAGGAACATATGGACATAATTAACATGAATCTTATAATCAAAATGAAGTGCCAAATACCTGTGATGACAACATCTGTTAGACCATTTCCATGAATAAGGCTGATATGCCTTGCTCCTAATCTCTCTCTCCCTCTTCCATATGAAGGCAATGGCTCCACTAGAGGCCACTCCTTAGGGTCCTGCCATTCAAACACATTAGACCAAAGAATTCACTCACAAAAGGAGACTAAAGAAAACAAAAGTTGGAAGTTTTTTCTGAGGTCTATGAGACAAACAGACCATTCAAAATATATATATCCATTCTTTAGGGAAAGAAAAGGAGAAAACCCCACAACCAAATCAGGAGGATGCCTGGTACTATCTTAATGCTAAGAAATTTATTAATATTTTTTTCAATAAGTTTATAAATTTTTTCACCTTTCCTCTCCTCTCCTTTCCGGTATGGGATTGTACTGAGATTTCACACTCTACCTACCATTTAGCGACCATCTTTTGTCTATTTAGTGGAAAAAAGCTACCAAACGTTGGAAGGAGTACATCTATAAGAAAAGTTTAAAGTTAGAGACTCTCAAAAGTTGCCTAACTTTTCCACTAGGTGACAACTCCTTTCTACTCCCGTGCCAAGAACGACCTTCCCCTTCCACATAAAGGCCAACCTTAATGACTAACCTTCATTTCCCTTTATAGACTATATCATGAATAATCAAATAAAATTGAGAAAAATAGAATTTCAAGACCAAATACTTTCATAGTCTGCCATGCTCACCTTCTCAGCGGATTTACTCGATAAAGTTCTAAACTTTCTCACTTAATATCAGATTATGAACCACAAGAACCAAAGATGGCGGATTTAAGCACATTCATATCCAGAGAAGAAGAGACGAATACATAGAAAATCAAATCTGATACTGACCTGAGACCCTAAAATAACAGCACCCTCCTCAAGGAACAAGGTGAAATTACTGGTCAGATTAAAACTCCCGGTGAGCCACCGACCTTTTGGCACATTCAACTGGGACCCACCTCCGCCGCCGAACTGTTGCATGTGCCGCACCGCTCTCCGAAACACGTCCGTGTTGGACGTCGTCCCGTCGCCGACCCCACCAAAATCCTCTATCGACATCACAACTTTTCTCTCCGGCAACCCTCCGTAGAACGCAAAACAACTTTTTTTATTATCAACGCCCGAAACATTGGCCTCCGACGACCGGCCAAATAACAACCGCGTCGGGTCAAACGTTTTGGTCGTGAGTTGAAGCGATAAGAGCGCTATAAGGGTCATCAATACAAGAAGCGGAGCCCAAGATAACCTCCCAAATTCAGTTTCTCGCAATCCATGCATGACAATTGGATTAAAAAAAACAGCTCTTAAAGATGCAACCTTTATGAAAAAAAAAAAAACTGAAACGATCAGAAGAACCAACTTCGAAAGATGCAAACTTTTGCCGAAGGGTATCGGAGATTCTTCATTCTAATACCGACGGATCGTGATGTGAACTCAGAAGGTTGGCGTGTTGTCGCAGAAACGGCAAATCTTCTTGTCCCAGTTCGAAAATATCAAGAAAGAGAACAAAAACCCGTTTTGTTCGGTGTGACTGTCGAGATCATTGGGGTCAGCATCCAATGAGACAAAGACACGTCGATGGCGGTGGATTTTTCATTGGTGGAGAAGAAGATGAATATTGAAATCTGAAAGAAGATGACTTTCTTAGTAAAGAGGAAAGGTAAAAGGAGAAGACTTTGGGTTGATCATAAGCTTTATACAACGGAAGGTGGTGGAAAGAAGGCGCCATTCACGGTACGTGATCTCTCCTGTTTTCTTTTTTATATATATATTTTTAAGATTATTTTATTTTGGTTGACATTGGAGTCATCATTTTTTAATTTTTCTTCTTGTAGTTTATAGAGGAATGTAAATGATGCCTAGTGAGGCGTAGGGGACAACTTCTATGGTGTTCACGAAAGCAATCATAAAGGTTATTATCAAAATTTGTCGTATATAATTCAATTGGCGTTGTTTTGATTCTTATAACTGTTTAATTTTTTATTGTTATTTTTAAAATATAAAAATTATTTTTTACATTGTTATTAATTTATATATATTTTTATATATTTATTAAATTTTATGAGTTATTTTTTAAATTTTTATTTATTGATTGCTTTCTTTGGTTAGAAGGGAACGGAGGAGCAGAATAAAAGGAGAAAGCCTTATCCTACCTTTCTCTTTGCCAATAAGGAATTTGCCTGTGGGAGTAAGGGTTAACTAATTTAAGAGGTTCCAGGCTTCAAGCTATAAACAAGACATACTAGGCGAAAAAGGTAGAAAGTTACTCACCCAGATTAAAGGAAACAGGAATTTCAGGCAAAAGGCTCAGGCCAGTCTTGTGTTATGTATAGTAGAATTTTCATTTCACTAAAGCAAAGTGAAGCACTGCCAATTCTATCTTCGGATTAAGGGCATCCAGTGGAATAAAAACCTTGGAGCAACCATTTCCCTTCTCTTTAGTAACTTTGAGCTAACGGAAGCGCTATTAAAATTTTACTGTACTTATATACTTAAAACAAGTGGATGGAGGGTTTTCTAGTTGAAGAAGATTCGTCAAAACTTCGAACAAGAATATCATAGATAGCGCACTTAATCCCTGTGAAGCTTTTATGAGTTATTTTTTAATTTTTACCTATAAAAATAAAATTTAAAAAATAAAAATATGAAATATGAAATATTACAGCTCTTAAATGTTGGGATTGGAGTCATTCTAAATGTAAGGACTCTAATATTTATTATATATTGCATTGAAATGTTTGGAAATTTAGTTTTATTGAAAGAATAAATAATATTTTTAATTAATAAATAATTATTTTACTTATTAAAACTAATTATTACAATTTTTGAATAAATTATATGTTTTACTAATGAATCATGTTACCTTGTTTCTATAGTGTATGCCCTGATATTTTTTAAAATTATCTACATCCATTTATGTTATTTAAAATTTTTGACAAATAATAATTTGATAATTGTATGTATTACTTTCCAATTATTACTCAATAAATTATTATAAATTTATTTATAAGATAACCAACAGGTAGTGTGTATATATATATAGTGTAATTAGTATAAATTATAATATCAGTATTGATAGAGAGAGGTTAAGTCATTTACCTACATAACCTTAAATATTATCTAACATAAGGTTCCTTTAACTTTAATTTTGATGGTATTTTAAAAAATAAGTTCTAAATGAGTTTTTAAGTGTAAAAATTCCATATATGTAGAATTTTATTATGTTAATTTAATTACATAATTTTAGGGAATCTAATAATTTTCATAATATCATAAGCGTGCCTTGATTTATATTATTTATCGTGGTTTTCTAAATAGATAATCTTCAAAATCTTTTTAAAATACTTGGAGTCTTATTTTCTCTCTCTTGACCCTTCTTTCATTTTTTTTCCATTTATCATTTGATGGAATGATACATGAAGGTCATAATAGGTAGAGAGAGAGAGGAAGTAGTTATCTATTTAAAATTCAAATTATATCTATCTTGATTTTTATGCTCCATCAACGTAAATACATCAAAGTTATTATTTTAATTAAACTATTATCTCTATTCAAATAATTAATATAATTTAATAAACTTAAATAAATGAACAAAAATATATATGTCACTTTATGAAATTATCTAACAATCTCCTACGTATCCCATATAACTTAAGTATAACTTAACAATATAATATAATATGCATATAAAAAAACTTAAATCCAATTTATTTTATTTAGTTACAACACTAATCATAACTAAGTAAAAACTAGAAATGTTAGTGGTTATACATTTTTTAATATGACATACTTTCTTTTATATATCACAAAACTAGTTCATAATTCATTATAATCTATTATGATATATATTTTAATGATTCAATAATGATATTTTTTAAAAGAAAAATCTTGTTAAAAATCTATATAACAATTTATGTATATATACTAACAATAAATAACAAGATATTTAAATATCATAAACAACATAAATATGCTCAAGTACATAAAATACATAAATAATAACATGTTGTTCAATCATGGTATCCAATGATGTGCATTCTTTTGACATGATCATTAAATGTTTTTTGTGGCAATCCTTTTGTTAACAGATTTACAATTGTAAGATCAGTGCTAATGTGTTCAATTGATACTCTTTGTTTATGAACTTCTTCTTTAATGGCAAAATATTTTATTTCCATATGTTTAGTACTCTTTAAACACTTGTCGTTTTTTTCCCAAAGAAGACTATTGCGAAATTATTACAATAAATTTTCAGTGACTTGGCAATACTATTGATAATTCCAAGTCCTCAAATAAAGTTTCGCAGTTATAAATCATGAACCGTGGCTACAAAGCATGCCACAAACTCAGCTTTTATAGTGAATATAGTAATGACAGACTGCTTTATACTCTTCTATCGTATTGATCCTCCATTTAAAAGGAAGAGATAGGCAAATGTAGATTTTTTTCATGTCAACAAATCATACATAGTCTTAATTTGAATATCCAATCATTTCAAGATGATCGGATCTCTTATAAGTAAGCATATGATATTTTGATCCTTGTAAGTGTCTTAAAACTTTCTTTATGGTTTTTTAATGTTCCAATATCATATTACTTTAGTATATACCTAGTATTCCAACAACAAAACTAATGTCTGGCCTAGTATAGGTTTGAACATACAACAAACTCCCAACAAGAGATGCATAGAAAATTCTTTCCATTTATGTGCGTTCTAATTCATTCATTGGGCATTATTTAAAACTAAATTTGTCTTATTTTTTAATTGGAACTATACTTACGGAGCATTTGTCCATTTTGAATCTTTTTAAAATCTTATTGATATATGTTTTTTGAGACAATCTTAACATTTCTTGTGATCGGTTATGGAATATTTTAATTCCTATCATATAAAATACCTCATTCATATGTTTCATTTCGAAATTTTGAGAGATAAATTTCTTAGTCTCATATAAAAAATCAAGATCATTAGTAGCAAATAAGATATTATCAACATATATGATTAGAAATATTAATTTAATTCCACTAATATTCAGATATATACACCAATCAATAGTGTTTTCTTTAAATTCAAAAGAAATAATAGTATCATCAATTGAGATACAACTGTCGGAAAGCTTTTTTAATTCTATATATTAATTTCTTAAGGGATGTTTAGTTGGGTTGTGGATTATATTTTTTATTGTGATTTTTGTATTTTTTTCGATTTCTGTATTGTATTAGTGTGGCTTTTTTTTATTTCTATGTTTAGAAAAACATGAAATCAAAACCAAAAACCAAAACTCAAATAAACAAGGCCTTAAGTTTACACACAATGTTTTTCTATCCTCCAACTAGTAAAACCTTAGGTTGATCCATATAGATTTTTTCCTCTAAATTCTTATTCAAAAAGATGATTATCACTTCCATTTGATGAACTTCCAAATCATAATGAGTTACCATTACTATAATAATTCCAAATGAATCCTTTTTATAAACAAGAGAAAATGTTTCATTATAATCAATATCATCCTTTTTAGTGTAACCTTTGATGACAATATAGCTTTATATTATTCAATTAATACCATTAGAATCACATTTGATCTTAAAGACCCATTTTCATCCAACTCTTTACAATATTATGATAATTCAATAAGATCTCGACCTTCAATGGCATCCATAGATTTTAACTCTTCTTTCATATTGTCTAACAATTTATTGGAATTTTCACTTTCAATAGCTTGCGAAAACAAAATTGGATTATTATCAATGCTTAAATCACCTTCTAATTCTTCTAAATAAACCATATAGTCATTCAAAATAATCTATCTCCTTTGTCTTTTAGATCTTCTCAATTCATGTGACTCATTTACAACAAGTTCATTAATAGTGACTTCATTATTTGAAACTTGGTCGTGCATTTGTAGTTCTTGATCGTGCATTTATTATTATTATTATTATTTATTAAAATTTTAAACAACTCTATAAACAAACATTTGAGAAGAAGATATTGGCAAGAAAACTTGTACTTTAACTTCTTGAATATTCACTTTACATGACTTTGAACTTCCACTAATTTCTCCATTTACGATGAATCTATAATTTTCAATTTCAACCATTATTGTACTATGATTAAGATAATAAAATATGTACCCTTTAATCTTTTATAATATCCAATGAAAAAACCGTTACTTATTTTTTTAATCTAATTTCCTTTCAAGTGAATTGTATATTCATACTTCTGCTGAACAACTTCAAATATGTAAGTGTATTAAATTAGGTTTCCTTTCTATCGACAGTTTAAAAGGTTTCTTTTGAACTGCTTTACTAGGAACCTTATTTAATAAATACATAGTAGTTTTAAATGCATACATTCGCAATAATAAGAGTAAAGAACAATGACTTATCATTCTCATAACTATATCTATTAAGATACAATTACACTTTTTTACTACACCATTTTTTCATGGTGTACTTAGTATTATGTATTAAATACATACACCACGTTTTTCATGAAATTTAGCAAATGGATCAGTATATTATTCGCTTTCACTGATCTTCCATAATATTCACCACCTCTTTCAGATATAACAATTTTCACTTTTCTATTTAATTTTCTTTCTACCTCATTGATAAATACCTTTAATGCATTTATTGATTGAGACTTTTCATGAAGCAAATAAATATAATCATAACATGAAAAATCATCAATGAAGGTAAAGAAAAACTTTTCTCTATTAAATAATGGAACATTAAAAGGCCCATATGTGTGTGTGTGTGTAATTTCAATGAGTTGTGTGGTTCTTATGGATTTTTTTTAATTGTGTTTTTGTATGTCTTCCTTTAATATAATTTACAAAAATGCCAAAATCAGTGAATTCTAATTCTAGAAGAATTTCATTCTTTATTAATCTAACCATTTCATCTTTAGATATACGAATCAAACGTTTATATTACAAATAAGCTGAATTTTTATTTATAAAACTTCTTTTAGTACCAACATTATAATGTAAGATCAATAGAGTTTCAATAAAAAGGTTATCAAGCTTTAATTTGTACAAACTATCACAAAATATATCAAAACCAATAAGACAATTACATTTGAACAAACTAAAACATCAATTATCAAATATAAAGAAATATCCAATAGGATCAAGTTTTGACAAAGAAAATAGGTTTTGAGAAATTGTAGGAATATAAAAGGTTTGGAAAATATCTAAATGATGGCATTTGTCTAAAATCAAACGGTAGGTTACAATGGTTTCGACTAGAGCTTTGACTCGATTTTCCATGAAAACAAGCTTTTTATTTGAGTTTATAGTTTGGATTGTAGAGAATCTTTGCATCGTATTAGTAACATGAGTGATACATCTAGAACTGAAGTACTAAGTATTATAAGGAATTACTACTAAATTAGATTCAAAATGTACTAAAGCACCAAGTTTATCTTTCTTTTCGAACCATGCCTTAAGTTTTGAATAATCATTCTGATAGAGTCTAGTTTTCTTACAGAAATGACAGTTATCATTCCTTAATTCCTTCTTAGAGATTAAAGTTGATGCATTAACCTTATGTAGTAAATGCTTTCCCTTTCTTTTCTCCTTTTTAAACTTATTTCTAGCTCCTTAATGACCTATGAAATTAATTGAGTGAATTCCTTATTTCTTAAGCCTTACTTCCTTTTGAATAAGCATACTTTACAATTTGTTAACATTCTATTTGTCTTTAATATTATTGTAACTCATTTGGAATTAACAATATTTATGAGGTAAGGAGTTAATTATAAATTGCACAAGGAAACTTTCACTTGCTTCCATTCCTATGAATCTGAATTTCGTTGTTTTGTTTATCATTTCAATAATATGCTCATATATAATACGAGAATTATCGAACTTTATAGTGGTTAATATACTCGTTAAGGTTCCAATAAGAGACTCATCAGTATGATCAAATTAAGAAATGTCTTCAACAAACTTAAGATACTCCTTAGTATTTTTAATTTTAGGAATTGTAACCTTAACTTTGGCAACCACAATCATTGACATAAACATTAAACTTAGTACATTTGATCTTTCTCAACATTTATGAAAAGACCTTTCTTCAATGCTATTATTATCGGTAGGTGCAGCGAGCTCGTAAGTGTAGAGTGTCAAGTTAAGACATAGGATTCCTAAATTGAACTAAAGTTATTCACACTATTCATTAAAATTAAGCCCATTAAACTTGTAATTGAATAGTAATAGAATTAAATACTACAAAACACATATAAGAAATACTTATATATTAGTGCTTTTAATCATAATTTCAATACGTAAATATAATCAAATAATAAATATATCAACAATACATATATATTGTAGTTTTTCTTTTAATAAAACAACAATATACAAAACATGTAAATTGGTTATTAGTATTATATTTATACAATTGATAATTATGCATACTTTAATTAGATATATTTGTTATTAAGATATACTAAATATATCTAACCAAATATACTACTTAATCATGATTATATTCATCAATATAAAATTAACTAATCAGTTTTTAGGTAAATTTTAAATATCTTAGTATTAATGAACTTTAGTATACCCATTAATTTATCATTATGTCATTTCAATCATAAGCATCACATTATCATGGGTAACTATATATATTTTTAATTTGATATTTATAAAACTTTTTAATTTTGTCACTTTAATGACTAACAAATTATTCATTATATAAATATCAAACTAAGGAAACAATAATAAAAGTTGAAGTTATATGGGAAAGTAAAATTCAATATATTTATGGCTTTAATTAAATTTATGAACTAAAAGAGCCAAATTAAAGAAGACTTTAAAAATAGCATTTATGATGTATGGATCCATGTGGGTCGATTCTTTAACAATGTCTCCCATTCTATAGCCAAAAGCTTCCCATAATTTTTTCTTCTTCCTCTTTCTCTTTTATTATTATTATTATTATTTAGGTCTCTCTTGTACTTCTCCACTTGCGTTTCTAAGACCAAGAAACAACTTAAGGAGGCATGTAATAGGTGTACATAAGTCTTAGTATTTCGTGGATCACTCATTAATAATCCATCTCCAAAACTTAAACGTTAGTATTTTTATAATAAAAATAGGCTATAATGAAGAACTAAGGCAAAAGGTATAATTTACCCTATAATGTTCGATAAATGGTTTAATTTGGCCTTTAACATGTTTAAAGGTACCACTCTACCCTTTAATGTTTGTAAAATGGTGTAATTTGCCACATAATATTACAAAATGGTACACATTACCCCCCAAGCATTTACAAAATAGTGCATTTTACCCCCTTAACACTAATTCTGTTAAGATTTTGTTAAATAAATGGTAATTTTGTCAATATTTTATAAATAAACTAGTAATCAATCACTAAAAAGTAATTAATAAAATTTTAATGAAATTAGTATTAAAGAGATAATTTACACTATTTTGTAAAGGTTAAGGGGTAAAATGTATCATTTAAAAAACGTTAAGGAGTAAAATAATATTTTTAAAAACGTTACGAGGCAATTTAAACCTTTTAAAAATGTTAGAGAGGCAAATTACACTTTTTGCCAAGAACTTCGTATCTGCCAACACACTAATTTGCCAAGAACTTCGTATATGCCAACGCACTACTCAATTCACATGCATCCAAAACATAATATTTATATTAGATATGTTTTATCTCCACTTATTACATCGACCATCACAATTACTCACATCCTTTATTATCATTTTGATGACTTTTGATTATTTTTATCGTATATAATCTCATTTAAAATATTTAAATTAAAAGATGCATAATAATAATAATCTTCAATTAAGGTTCTAATATATCCATAATTAAGGTAATAAGATAATCATAAGAAATTCAAATATAAAACCATTATTATTCTTTAAGTAATTTCTTAAATGAGAAATTATTGATTTTCAAAATCATACTTTAATACTATGTATAAGAATTTCATACGTATAAAACTTTATCATTTAAATTTAAATAAATAATTTTAAGATCTTATAATCTAATAATTCTCATAATATCATAAACATACCTTAATCCATAGTATTTGTTGTTGTTTTCTAAATAAATAATCTCCAAAATCTTTAAGATATACTTGGAGTCTTCTTTTCTCTCTCTCTCTTGATCCCTTTTTAGTTCTTTTCGTATATTATCTAATGGAATGATACGTGAAAGTCATAATAAGTATAGAGAGGAGTAATTATCTATTTTAAAATTCAAATTACACTTTTTAATTGATATTTTAAAATTTACTCTTCATCAACATAAATACATCAATATAATTATTTTAATTAAATTATTATCTCTATTCAAATAACAAATAATTAATGAGATTTAATATATTTAAATAATGAAACCAAACATATAGGCCAGTTAATAAAATTATCTACCATTTTAAAATCTCAGAGACCATTGAAAAAAACATGCTGAAAAACTACAATTTTCATATAACATACTATGTTCCGTTGAATTTATATTAAAAATAAATAGTATGTTAACTCAAATTCGTCGAATTCTTCAAGTGTTTTTTTTTTCAAATTGATTATATATTTTTTAAGTCTTGAATTTATGCAACAAAGGAGGACTTCAGTCGTAATAGACGTTAAATAAAAACTCTTAAATTGATCCAAAATTCTGTCATTAGTATTAAAAGCAAATTCAGATACCACTATTTATTTATTTATTTTTTTGGGAACGACTGCAGGCCCCTATGGGGAGGGGGCTCCCCACCAAGGCCCCGAAATTTATCCGTATTTTGGAAAACACTGTTGATAATTTAATAGTGAAAACAACTTAACAAGCTTAAATGACATGAAAAAAAAAACTCTTATTCATCCACATCTTAATTCAAATGCCATAAATTAATAACTTTAATAGACCTCACTTTAAGTGAAAAAAATTATATTTTAAATGCTTAAAAATAATTAATTTAAATGTAAATTTTTGAAAATTTAAATTTTATAATAAAAACTAAACTTGTAAAATTCAGTTCTTTCAATATAATTAATGACATGAAAAAAAAACTCATGTTCATCCATATCTTAATTCAAATGCTAGAAATTATTAACTTTAACAAACCTGATTTTAAGTGAAAAATTATTATATTTTAAATGTTTAAAAATAATTAATTTAAATGTAAATATGTAAAAATTTAAATTTTATAATAAAAATTAAACTTGTAAAATCCAGTTATTTCAATGTGATTATGCTCGAGACAATTAAATACAATTTAGATCAAATACGAATTTAAGAATTAAATACAATTTAGA
>JAOXYD010000134.1:19012727-19034261 GCA_028565735.1 Pinacopodium congolense
TAAGTTGAGATGGGTTTGGTTGAAACGGGTCAGATCGCAGGTTAAATCGAATCGAACCAATTGAATCGACCGATCAAAGTATCAAACTGATTAAATCCTTCATCCTACAATTTTTAAAACTGACAGTTTTTAAAAATAATCGAACCGGTAAACCAACCGATTTCGAATTAACCCAATCAAACTGATCGGTTCGATCCGATTTTTAAAACCATGAAAATCACAATGCCCTTCACTTTATAATCGCTCATCACTAAAAAAAAACATATTAAGACTGATTATATGATTAGCTATAATAATCTTGTATAATTATATATCGAGATAAAATAGTAATTTAATGGATGAAATCGACGTGAAATTTGCCTAACGTTAGTTCCTCATCTGATGAAAGCTTCCTTTTGCTTCTCAACCGATATTAGCAATCGTTTTTAGCTATTAATCCCCTTTTAACGACAGGTTCTTATGCATTACTGAAATTCTTTTCACTGGTAAAAGCAGTAAATCTCGGAAATGTAAGAAAAAGATTATTATTTAAGTGTAACATTAGCTATTTAAGGTATATTTAGTTAAGTTATTAGTTTTAAATTTTTATTGTAATTTTTATATTATATTAATATATTATTTTTAAACTATTTTTTTAAGTTTTCATATTTTTAAAAATTAAAAATTAAAATCCATCTGAGGAAAAGTTAACGGAGACGATGAGGAAAGCGTGTGAATGCGGTGGATAAAGTGTGTGTGGAAAACGAGCAGCATTGACTGACTTATTGTCTAGCTTTTTCCAAGTGGGGTTGACGTAAGAAAAGACTTGGAACTATCCCTGAAAGCTCCTTTAACGTTCTTTCTGTTCTTATCCTCTTCCCAAGTTCCAACCATAAAAGGTTCAATGCAATTACTATAACACCCCCAACCGAAATAACATCACTGTCCACGTTCCACTCCCCTAGTCCCTAAGTCAAATCCAAGCAATAGTCTGTTTGATTATAGTTTTATTTTTAAAATTTTTTAAACATAAAAATTAATAAAAAATATTATAAAAATTAAAAAATATTTTAATCCAGCACAATAAATAACACAAATATCTATAAAAATACATAAAATTTAATATAAAAATATAATATTTATAACTAAAAATTACAATTAAAAAATCAATCAAATGAACCCTACATCATTTAAACTAGTGGTAGAACTGTAAAAGTCTTTTTAATACTTTTCCGGTTCCAATAAGAAGAATTGGAAGTCACCTAAAATTTGAAATATATCAGTTTATTTGAGAATTATATTTAATTTTTTTATTGCTTGCCAAAAATTTTTTTTGTAATAATCATCATCTTTTTGTTTTTTTAATTTTGTAAAATGAAAAAAATTAACAATTTATTTTGATAGGTTTCTACGAGTTTTTGTGGTTTTTTATAAGTTTTATTAAATTTTAAATATTTTTGTACTTCTGATTAATTTATATGCACTATTTTTATTAATTTATATGTTAAAAAACGATAAATAGAAATGAAACCTTAACTTAAGAGACTTTGACGACAATTAATCATATTCATCCCCTAATTAGTCATTCCAATTCAAACAATAATTTTGAATAAGTAGTTAAAACTAATAAAAGTTTTAAATATAATGATTGATTAAGAATAAAAATATATTGATAACATTATATTATCAGTTAGTTTGAATCTTTTATTTGATGAGGAATAACTTATTTTTATTATATATTTTATAAATAATTACATACACGTAATAATTTAGTCAACAAATATTTGAAGAGTGAAAAACATTCAAAAAATCTGCTTTTTTTCCAAATAAACAATAATAAACTATAACTAAAAAATGGAATTACATCTTTAACAAAGAAGATTTGAGAAATTTGAGATACTCAAATCCTAAAACTCAAAACCTCTTGCAATAAAAATTCGATAACTCTAAGAAATTGGTATCTAAATTATGTTACCCCAGGAAGCAACAAATCTATGTTAGAGAGTATGAATTGAAAAATGATTCCTTTAGCAGAGGGCTAGGGGCGACGGAGGCAACTGAGAAAATGAAGAACATTAAACAATTTGCATAGTTAATTGCATAGTTATTGTCAACTATCCTGTCAGCCTTTTTTGTATTTCAGACACAACATTGACAGCCAGCCTATGGTACTCCAGGCGTGACAGTGGCGTTAAACTGATAAATCCAATCCAAGATATTCTGTTACTTAAAGCTATGTGCTTGTTTTTTGTTTTTGTTTTTATATTGGTAGTATTATTTAATTAAAAACAAAAACATTAATTTTTTTTTCATAATTTTACTTATTTTAAAATATAAATAAAACTGCTTCACTATTTTTTTTTACAACTCCAACCTTAGTAGGAACTTTTAAAAATTCTTTCAAAGAATCTTCAGAAAAATAAATTTTATTAAAGATAGTTTCGGAAAATATTCAAAAAAATTATTTATATCAATCTAAATCTGTCTTTCAAAATATTTCTAAAGTCGTCGTCAACTTTAAACACAATCTTAATTAAATATTTTTGAAAATTTATGTTATTTAAAATAAATGATTATTATTTATTTTTTTGTAATTCAAAGATTTTTTTTCCTTTTGAAGTTGTTAATATTATAAAATATATAAATAATAAGAATAAATCTTAAAATAAAATTTTATACTTGATTAGATTTAGGCATGTTAACTATCCTATCACTCCAAGTATATATTTGTCACGCACAAAAAGGACATTAAAATAGTGAAAAATGACTTCGTAATTTTCTTGAAAACAAGGGGCATTTGGTCTGTCAAATGGACCCATATTTCGTCTTTATAGTAACGCCTGAGTCTGCTTGCTCTTTACTCACTCTTTCATTCATCAGAAGCCAAAAAAAAAAGAGAGAATTGAGATCAATAATGGACAGAGAGCAACACGAGCTTCGGTCCTATGGCTTCTTTGGCATCTTCAGAGAGTCCTTCAAGATAATATTTTCATGGAAGAAAATCTTCACCCAGATAACCTTAGCCTTCGTACTCCCTCTCTGCATCATCTTCTTTGCTCACTTCCATATCGCTCAGGCTGCTTTCTACAGGTTCTACAGAAGTTACCTCGATGATGACCAACTTGGATCTCCGAGCTTATACGAAGTCCGCCACTTCTTCTCCAAAGAATGGATTCCTTACTGGTTCTTCAAGTTCGCCTATTTCTTTGTACTTCTCATCCTCTCCCTTCTGGCAACATCTGCAGTCGTTTACGCCATAGCTTGCATCTACACTTCAAAGCCGGTCTCTTTCAAGAAGGTGATGAGTGTGGTGCCAAAGGTTTGGAAGAGACTTCTGGTAACGTTTCTGTGGAGTTTTCTTCTTGTCTTCATCTTCAACACCATTGCCGGAGGCATATTTCTGTTATGGGCGGCCATTTTTTCAAACCGTGTTGGGACTATCGGAGTTGTGATTCTGGTAATTCTCTTGATCTTGTACATAGCTGGCGTTGTGTATATTACAATCATCTGGCATCTGGCGAGTGTGATTTCAGTTTTGGAAGAGGTTTACGGGATCAAAGCATTGAGGAAGAGCAGGAACTTGCTGAAAGGTAAAAGAGGGGTTGCAGTTGCTCTGGTCATCATTCTTGGACTGTTCTTTGGAGGAACTGAGACCGTTTATCAGATCTTTGTGGTTTATGTCTGGACATGGGATGTGGGTGCCAGATTTGCCATAGGACTTGGTTGCTTATTGTTACTGATGATGGTAGTTCTCATTGGACTTGTGATTGAAACAATTCTGTATCTGGTCTGCAAATCCAATCACCATGAAACTATTGACAAGCCTGCTTTATCAGAACATCTTGAAGGGTACAATTGGGACTATGTTCCTCTGAAGGAAAGGAACATTCAGATGGAGCAAGTTTAGCAGATACTGAGGATCAGTACTAAGTCTTATGTTATATATGAATGTTTGATGTGTATGCTTTCTTACTTTTTTTCTGCAAAATTTACATGTAACTTGGGAGTTGGACATGATTTTGCTTTTAGCTCTCAAGCTTTGTTTCAGAGTTTTCTTCTGCATTATCTTTTCTTTGGATTTGGTTCAAGAAAAAAAAAAAAAAAAAGGAGTAAGGACAAGGGCAGTCTTTAAATGGCATTTACTGGAGATTTATTTAGGAGGTTGATAGTAAACCAACAATAAATATTTACTTGTTAAAATGTCTTTTCTGTCTGTGGTTTTAAAAGCTATAGTAAGTGGACTCTCTACACTTACAATGGAAACTACAGTAGCTCCAGGTCTTTTCGTCTTTTCACTTTTAAATGAACAAACATATAGAAAGAATTATTACAGGGTCAGAAAATCGCTACCTGATCTTGGAACTAGGTTTTTTTTTTCATACCGATATAAAATTGGCGTGGTTTGTACCCGATTTGTAACCATCTAGATAAAAATTGTGTGGAGTAGATACCTTGGTTGGCGCCGAGAAAATCGGCCGTTTCGGCCAATTTTAGAGCGAATTTGGAATATTGATCCAAATGGGAGTTGGTATGTAAATTTTTAAATTATTTTGATAAGAGTCACACCTCGCACAAAGTTTATTTGGTTAAGCCGTTTAACTTTTAGATGTAATTTTTAGTTGTGGATGTTATATTTTTATATTAGATTTTGTGTATTTTTATGATATTTATCTTAATTTTTGTGTTGTATTAGAGTATTTTTTTTTAATTTTTGTAATATTTTTTATTAATTTTTATGTTTAAAAAATCTGAAAATCAAATCTAAAAATTAAATCGTTTCCAAACAGGCCTTTCGCATGCGGAAAGGCAAGGTGTGCGGCATTCGGCCGCGACAAGTCATGAACTATATAATTTAAATTTTAAATTTAATCAATCAATTTAGTTTTAAAATTTTTAGTTAGTTATTAATGTTAATATACTTTTATTTTTATTATTGATAATGATTAAATTTCGAATGAAACTTAGATATAAATTAATTAGATATATTATTTCATAAATAAATATTTTAACGATTTTGAAATTTATTTATTTTAAATATATTTTAAAATTAAAATATGTTTATTAAATAGTTATCAAATTTGTAAATATTTATATTTTTAAAGCAATTTTATAAAATTTAAATCGTGATAAAAATAAAAATAAAAATATTAAATTATTAAATTATCTTAGTCATAATTTTATTAGTAATTAATATTAAATAATCAAAAATTATATATTGTTAATAGTAAATCATATTATGACATAAAAAGAAAAATAAAAACAAAAACTAATTTTTATAAATAATAAAATAAAATAAAAATCTCAATTTATTAAAGTCAAAGAGACCTAAATTTGTATTTAATGGTTGATATTAATTGAAACTTTATTTTTATATTTAAAAAATATAAAAATTGATATGATTGACTATAAATATTATATAAAAATTGTATTATATTAATTATATTAATTGAATATTTGAAACAGGTTTAAATTATATTTATTCTAAATCAACAGTCTAACAAGTGTAAATTATTTATTCTAAATTGACACTCTAACAATTTTTTATATTAGATAAGCCGTTTGATGCGTATAATAATTCGTAAATTACAATAAGTCCTTTGTTGAATTAACAATTAAATTCGTAAATTACAATAAGTCCTTTGTTGAATTAACAATTAAATTACAATAATTCAAGCACTTGCAAACTCCAAGACGTCTCTAATCTCTTTTGCGGACTCAAAACTACAATCTCTTAATTAAGACACGCCATTAATTATTCTTAAAATCAGTTTTTTCTCCAAAAAAAAAAAAAAAACCTTATCTTAACGCAAAGAATCCAGTAGTTACTATTACACTTTCTGCTGGGATGTGTCGAAAAGCTATCGCCCGTTTGTTTTGGTTTATAATTTTAATTTTTTTGTTTTAATTTTTTAAATATAATATTAATGATAAAAATATAAAATTAATAATAAAATAAGAAAATTAATAAAAATAATTTGCATTAGTTTTAGCATTTAAGAAAACAAAATTTGAAAATTAAAACAAAAATTTAAATTCTAAAGGAAATGTTTAGTTGAGTTGTGGATTGTAGTTTTTTATTGCGATTTTTTTTATTTTTATATTAATTATTTTTTTTTCGATTTTTTATTATATTAGTATATTTTTAATCAATTTTTGTGTTTTAAAAATAAGAATTAAAATTAAAAATCAAAAACTAATGACATATTTAATTAGGTTGTGAGTTTTAATTTTTAATTTTGATTGTTATATTTTTGTATTGAGTATTATGTTTTTTTTATTTCTGTAGTATATTAGTATGTTTTGTTTATCGATTTTTTATTTTAAAAAATAAAAAATAAAAATAAAAATAAAAAATTGAATTGAAACTAAATAAACCCTAACTAATCAGGTTTAAGTTAACTGTTTATTTATTTTCGATAATTGACTGTAAAAGCAAAGCTCAATTTCTGATCTTGTACTGTTTGTATGTTGATGAAAGAAGAAGTCTATATCGAAAGAAGAAACGAAATAAAGAATATACCCACGTGAACATAATCAAAAAGGTTTTTCTTTCTTTTTTTTTAAGTTTGGAGTTAAGGATACGAACAAAAGCAGGAGATGCATTGGCAAATGAAAATAGAAAAAGCATTGAAGTAAACAAGAATCAAAACAAGAAACTTAGTAATATTAATGCGTCCAAATTGTACTAATCAAGGTTTTAATTACAAATTATTACTAGAATTGTAGTTGATCCAGACATTATGTAATAGATTGAAAGGCGACGAGATGTGATCCGAATGCAATTGAAATATTATTATCTTATAATCTTTCGGCTTATCAATCATCAGAATATCGAAATAGAAGAAAAATAATTTGTAATGTTATTCAATATCTTAGGCCCCATTTTGACCTTTGATTTTTTTATATTTTTTTAAACATAAAAATTGATAAAAAATACATTAATATAATAATTAATATAAAAATATAACAATTATAATAAAAAAAAATTATAGTCCACAATATAACTAAACATCACTTAAAACCTATTGATAGTCAATATTGTGCCTTTTGATTTTTTAAAATATAAAAATCGAAAATATTAGTATAAAAATTTTAAAAAATAACACATTAATATAATATAAAAATTAATAAAAAATATATAAATATAAAAATGATAATAAAAAAATACAACGAACTTTAATTTTAACAGAAGTTTAAACTAATAATAAAAAATTTGTAAATACAAAATAAAAATTACTCAGAAAATAAAAATAATCGTATTTTTAACTCTCTAATTTTAAGAAATTTTATCAGTCAACTCTCACAATTTATAAAATATTTATTTCAATCTTTATCTTTATATTTTAATTTAGGACTGAATTAAAGGCCTCGTTATTCGTTAGTGGCCCCAGCAACTCTCGCGTTGAACCCACATAATATCACGTGGGTTTCACATGCTTTTTAAGTATCCAAACTTTAAAAAATGTCCTTTTTCATTTATTATTAATCTCATATTAAAAAAATAAACGTGGAATATAAAATTCATGGGTAAATGAATTTCATATTTATTATTTAAAATATAGAATTCAATTAAATTATTCATAATTATATTTGAAATAAATTTAGAATTAAAAATTTATTTGTATGTATTTTTTAATATACTCTATCACATAATAATTTTATACAATTAAATAGTTATATTAAAATAATGTAATATAATATAATATACTGGAGTAATATTCTTATAATATTGAAATTGTTTTAGAAAGTAAATTAAAAATTTTAAGAAAGGTATTTTTGTAAAATAAGAATGTGCCTCTTAAGTTTGTAGAATTCATTTGTAAATCCTAACTATTTTGATAGAATTTGTATTAGTTATGTTGAATTTCATGGAATTCAAATATCATTTTTGAAATAAACAGTTTATTGTATTCCAAATATAAAAATTTGTAATTACAAATAAATTCTACAAAATTTTATAAAATTCATTTGTTACAAATAGGCTCTAAACTTTCAAAAATTAACCTATAAAATTTAAATTCTTAATCTTCAGTTATAAAATTTTAAATTTTAAATTTCAAAATTCTTAAAATAATAAAATAGAGATTTTTCAAATCATGTAAAACATAATAATAAAATAAAAAATATAATATATTTTTTATTTTTGGAATTTAATGAGAAAAACAAAATTGCCCCTGAAGAGTAAGGCATTTTACATCTTTCAAGGTGTCTTTTATTTTATCCTTCGTGTTTGAAGCTCATATTCCATTGCAAGGCCATCCATCGGTATGCCTTGCTCACCTATTATTTTCTCAGCTGCTTGTCAGTCATTTTCCCTTTTATTGCATAATTTACCAGTAGCAGAAAGGATTTTTTTTTCTCTCTAATGAGAAGTAATTTATGGCATTCTTGATTGGATTTTTAGGTCCTTTCCAATTTTTAATTACTATAAGCTAAAATGGTGACTAAGATTGATGCAAATTATTAATCTACTCATGATAAGATTAGTTAAAAGATATAAAAAATACAAATCTTAAATTTATATTTAAAAGTTATACTATTTAAATTTCATATATAAAATTTATGATTTCAAACAAAAGAAAGAATCTTTTTTTCATAAAATCTATAAACTTAAAAATTCTTTAACATGTGGAATATAAGAATAATTCGTAAGTTGCGATTAATTTTTAATTATATATATAAATTAAAAAGATCCTGTTTTATTCAAATTTCTATGATTATGATTCATCATTCTTTGTAATTTATCATGTTTTTCTAATATTGGTATTAGAACAAGTTATATGAATTTAAGTTACAAATTAAAATTATATGTTTGATTTTGTTGTGGAAGATATATAGGTTTAAAATACTTCCTATATGCTCATATTTGTTCTGAATTGTTTTAACCATTTTGATTGGTGAAACTAACGTGTTGAAACAAATGAAATCTTTACTTTATTAATATAATGAAAAAAAGCATTTTTACCTTAAAGTTTTTATAAATATTTAAGTCCAATGTGAAATGTGTCGTAATATTATTGGTTAAAAGTATTATGGGTCCCACAACAAAACTCTGTCTCACTCTCTCTATGCGGTCTCGCTCGCTCTCTCTGTGTTTGGCTAAAACAGAGGCGACTGATTCAGAATTCGCCGACAATCTGGCTTGGGAGAGGAGTTGAGCGACTTGAACAGAGTGACCCTTAAATTAATCTTCTTAAGTGGTTCTTAAGTGATATACAATGTCAAACGAAACTGCAAATAAAATAATTGTTAATGGTAGTGTAATTGAAAAGCTTCAACTGTCCATTCCATCTGGTTGCGGGAAATTGTGAAAAGTACTGCAAACGAAAAGCTCAACTGTCAAATGCATTTTTGTTAAAGAAATGTTCTTCAACTGTCCAGTGTATCAAAATTGAGTAACGACATGTGATGACAACCCAAAATGCCATTTTCAGTAAGGGTTAAGCAATTGTCAAATTATCAAGGATTTTACAATAGAACTGTCTGATAGTCAAGAACAAAATGAAAGAGGGAAGCTAGGTAAGCAGTAAGGTTGGAGGGACAGAAGGTAGAGATGGAGAAAACAGTGAAAAAAAAAAAGCAAACAAAACGAAACGAACTAGAGAAAAAAATATTAAAAAAAAGTTGAGGGGAGATTGAAGACGGTGCGTGTGCAATGCACGTGCCCATCAAGTCTCAGTTTTGGCTGGAGTGGAGTGGCCAGACGATTTTTTTGTCTAAAATAATAAAAAAAAAAGTAATGGGCTAGGTAAAGGCTTAAGCCTTAATAATTCAATTCTTTATCTACATTAAAAGAAGAATAAAAAATTAGAAATTAGTTTTCTAATTAATATAAATTAATTAATTTGGTTTGACAAATTAGAAGTTTAGTTTCTAATTAGGATGAAAATTAAAATCATTTTTCTAATTAAAAGTAACTAATTTGTTTAGTTATGACATAATTAGAAATGTGTTCTTAATTAAATAGAATAAAAAATTTGTTTTCTAATGAAAATAAATTAGTTTGTTTTATTGAATAAAATTAGAAAATAATTTTTAATTAAAATGAAATTAGAAATATGATTTCTAATGGAGTAAATGATTAGAATAAGTTTTCTAATTAAGATGAATTAATTAATTTACATTAAAATTAAAAATAAGTTTTTCTAATTGAAAGAAACTAATTAGTTTAGATAATTAGAAATTAGTTTTCTAATGAAATTAACACTAATTTGTTTAGTTAAAAGACAATAGACATAAGTTTCTCATGAAAGGAAATTAGAAACAAGTTTTCTAAGTAAATTAGATTAATATACTTAGTTAAATAAAAAAAATTAGAGATAAGTCTTCTTATTAAAACAACTAATTTGTTTAATTGAAAACAATTAGAGATAACTTTTCTAATTACATTAAAATTAAAGATGAGTCTTCTAATAATAATAAACTAATTCGTTTAGTTGGATTAAAACTTAGAAATTAGTTTTCTATCTAGAAAAACTAATTTGTTTAGTTTAAGAAAATTAAGAATTAGTTCCTATTACTTGAACTATATTTGAATATGGTAATAGGAATATAATTGTTGTATAAATGATAATTGACTATACATTTGATTTTACGATTTTATAAGGCATTAAATTATGATTATTCACTTGATATATGAATTGCATGGCAATGACGTGCAACTACAATATTTCTTCTTTGCCATATAAACTTAGTGTTTTGAATAAGGCTATTGCATCAAAATGTATTGTTGTCAACTCAATAAGAATAAGAACTTAGAGTGGTAACAATTATGGAAGAGCAAGAGACTTTAAAACCATTTAACATAATCAGAAAAGTTCTTGAGTATAATATAGTAGCCCAATATAAAAGGGACTATGAAGCATATGAGAATTAGAAATGTAGAACTCGTGAGCTTGCATTATGTTGCTGAGTAGTATGGTTTATGATATAATGCATGAGTTCAGAAAATGATTATGTTAAAGACATGAGGTATGCTTTAACTACACGTTTTAGGAAGTATCTATATTACGAAATTAGGATATCAAGTTATCACAGTTTGACACTTATAAGAAATATCATGATCATACAAATGCAAAGGCATTTGAGAAAAATGTCGTATATGATAACTAAGTAAAAAAAAATGCTCATCATGAATTGATTGACAAACATCAAGTGCACATTATAATCCAACCCTTAAAGTTAGGGGTATATGAAAATGCATTTGACACATTAATGGAATCAGGATGTTTGAGGTTGCTTCGAGGTACCTCGTGTAAAAGGAAGAACGTCTTGAAGCTCCAAATTTACTTATAAGGTATACATTATTAATTCTAATTCATATAGAGCTATGAATTAACACCAAAAACTTCATGATGGGCTAAAGTGAAAGAGAAATAAAAGGTTCCCTCCCAAAACTCAGGATTTGCAAGAGGTTAAGTTAAACCAACATAAAAAGAAGATGTCTTTTTAAGTAAGATGAAATGAAAAGAATAAAATACAATAATTGTGGCAATAAAGGTCACTTTACTCATAATTGTAATGAGTCAAAAAAAAAATGATCATGTAGCATAGACGTTTATTTTATGAATGTCTTATATTCTATCTTTCTAAAGAATCATATCATTTTATGAATTGTAAAGTAAAGTGTAACTAATCATAGAGAAGAGATATAAATGACTTTATAGAATTCCATAAAATCTCACATAGAATCAGATACATTTATGTAAAGCACAATTATATTGTTGTTGTTAAGAGGATTAGTTCATGCATAAGCATACTATGTATGTTAGTCATGCATAGTAATCATTTTCTAACATTATATGAAGTCTAGTATAATTTAAAGATTCAAAGGAATCTTAAATCTGTGTTAATAGTAGTCATATTTAATTTTGAAGTAAACTTGGTAAAAGCGTTTTTTAACTTTAAGGTTTTAAGTAAAATATAAGTCAGACCCTAATGTTTGAAAGTGTTTAAAAATAACCCCAACATTTTATAAACGTATAAAATAAACACTAAGAATTTGAAACATGTTTAAAAACAACCTAACCCTTAAACTCCTTTTTTTCTCCATTAGTTGCCAACTTTTCATAGACATATGTTAATCTGTGATTGGCCAAAAAAATAACAACGGCCCTTATAGTTACATCCTTGCTTCTTCTTTGTTAATCTGTGGATCCAAAAACAGAGTGTCTGCAAATGGGTGCTGTAGTTAAACTATGCAAGAAACTATCTTGGTGATATCTTGAATACGTGCGTCATTTACTTGGACTCAGAAGTTGTGGTCGTCAACGATATACACAAGCTATGGGACAAGAGCCTATTAGTGAACCAAAAGCATAGAATAAGAACCCCACCAACCAACAATCACAAGTAACTTGAATGCAGCTCCAACGAAGGCTGTAAATTCCCCCAAACTCCAACACTTTGACCCTTTACTCTAGTTTTATCAAAACCTTTGTAAAGATCATATGGTTCCCATAATCCATAGAGTGGACAAGGTTTACCAACATTGAGCCTAGCCTATGGCTTCCCATTTCCTCTCTAATGTAACAAGCTCACCGCACCCGGATGCAACTGTCGGCAATCTCCTCTCAAATTGTTTCTGCTTAGATCGTGCTAATTCCACGGGTGATCAATTGCCTCCACATTTCTGATGAACACCAACAAAAATGGAGGCCGCAAACCCAACTCATAAATTCTATGCTTTCTTTACACCTCCATCCAATGCTCAATCCTTTTGCGGTAATTCCCTTCGCGCCACTTCACCAAGTCCATCACCAAGTCGAAATTGAGGAAAAAAGAGTTGGGAGGTAGAGATAAGTCTAACATAACCACAGACCTATTTGTAGACACTCTGTTTTTGGATCCACAGGTTAATGAAGAAGAAGCGAGGATGTAACTGTAGGGCCTGTGTTAGTTTTTTTTTGGCCAATTATGATTAACACGTCTATGAAAAGTTGGCAACTGACACAGAAAAAACGGAGTTAAGGGTGAAGGTTGTTTTTAAATATGTTAAAAATAATTTTGGATTTATTTTAAACGTTTATAAAATGTTAGAGTTATTTTTGAATCCCTTCAAATTTTATGGTCTAATTTATATTTTGCTCAAAATTTTAGAGTTTAAAAAACACTTTTAAACCTTCCTAATCTACTAAAAAATATAAAAGATGATTCTTAAATTTAAATTTAAAAGTTATTATGTTTGAATTTTATATAAAAGATTTATGATTTAAATAAAAAGATTTTTTTTCCGTATGTAAAGAAGGAGATTGAAAAAGTCTCTAAATTCAAGAATTCTTTAATCTGTAGAATATAAAGATAATTTATAAGTTGTGATTATTTTTTAATTATACGTATAAATTAAAAGATCCTATTTTATCTAATAATTATGGTTCATCAGTTTTTGTGATTAATCATATTTTTTAACATTGATTAAAAAAGAAAGAATACATAAAATTTACTTATTTTTATCCAAAAATAACCTATGTCTATTAACAGGCAGAAAAATTCTTTATTTTCTTATAACAATTTTTATAAAAATTTTTTTAAATAAATCCTTAACTCTACATAATATAATTAATGAAATCTTGATTTTTCTCTAGCCACAACAGCGCTTAAACATGCTTTTAAACGGTACCGTTTTTTACAATCATTATTCTTCTGTCTTTAATCGGAATCACAACGACGATATATATAGGGATACAAGTAACACGGATGTGTACTACTATTTACTTTTTATTTTCAGACTGGATCATATCGTGAGAGCAACAAGGTGAAGCAGAGGGTTCGGGCATGATCTTGGCTTGTTCAAAATTCAAAATACTCCATTATAAAATTTGATTGAAAATATTTTAAAATTCGAGAATTAAAAATATGATTGTCTCAAAAGATAAAATAACGAACTACTAAAAACGATAAAAACTTAACCGTTACAACTAATAAAAAACGTGAAACACACTTGATACGAAAGAAAAAAGGTGATAAAAAAGGTGATAAAAAAGGTTGACAATGATTCAATTTAGCCGTCATAAAAAATAAAAACATGTTTAATTGAAATTTATAATAAAAAATAATTTAATAATAATAATAAAATATAAAATAAATTTAAATTGTTGAACCAAAATACTTTTATATATCTTAAAAATATATCATTAGTCAATAAATTGTATTAATTATTCAATTAAAAATATATTTATAAAATCTGTTTTTAAAATACAGAAAATATCATTTTCTTATTTCTCTATTTCTATTTTTATTTTTTCTGATTTTGAAAATAAAAAACGAAACCAAACGTATTTTTTATCTATTTCTTTGTTTTTAAAATAAAAAATAAAAAATAACAAACACGTCCTTAATAAATGACTTGACATGAAAATTTTCTTTGGTACGTGGTTAAAGCGGAATGAGAAACAATAGTGTAGATTATGTTCTCATGCATCATCGATGTGATCTTGAATAAAGATAGTATATTAAGTATTAACAATAGTGGATAACAAAATAGTTTAAATCCGTGTTTAAGCACTATTGTAATTAAATAAAAAAATAAAATTTTGTGAGTTATATTATGTAAAATTAGAATTTGTAAGAAATACTATCGTACCTTGTAAAATTACTTTTAAAAAATAAAAAAAATCTCTTTTATCTGTAGATATAGGTCTCATTATAGAGACCAAATCACGTAAATCTTATGTGCTTTTTTTACTGTTTTATTTTCGCAATTTACACAACAATTTCATATTTAAATATACAAATGACCTTGCCCTTGAAATGACCTACATATTCTTATGTACTTAAATACCACATCATGATATATATAAAGGATACAAGAGTGATTTCATGAGACAGAGGACCACCACGTGCAGGCCACCTACTCGTATCCTTAGATATATTCTCTGCGTTCTATGTTTGGTTCACGGAGGATGTGCTTAATACATTGATTTTGATTCAATGTAGCCAGTCATAACTGTTACTAAGGTATAATTGTGCATTATTTGACCTCTCTTACTATATATGTTATACCAGAATTAGGTGAATTTCACTACTATACTAGATCAAAGAGATTCGATTTATAAGTGTACTAAATGCCATCATTTATTTATGTACCAATCAAGTCTTTGAATTATTCAATGAAACTTACCCTCTTCTTTATCTGCTGATCATGGGGCCTGAACCACGTACACTTGCGGCTTGTATTAACTTTCTGGTTTTTAACTTTGCCCTTGAAATTATCTATATATTCCTATGTACTTAAATACCACATCATTAACTTTTTGATTATTTCTGTTGAGTCCCTTGAATTTTGAATAAATTTAGATTATGATCAGAGTATATATTTTGAGTGAATGACTTGAAATGAAATTTTTTTCGAAATATGTAGTGAAAGTAGGAGGCGAGGAATAACAATATCGTTTATATCATTATTGTGATCCTGAGTGAAAACAATATATTATTAGTTATTTATAATGATATTATTTAGATCCGTATTTAAGCATTATTATAGTTTAATAAAGGATGGAATTTTATAAATTATATCACATAGGATTAGAGTTTTATTTTAAAAAATTATTGTATCTCTAGAGACCAAATTAAGTAAATCTTCCGTATTCTTTATTCTTTATTTTGTTTATTTACTGTTTTTTTTTTGGTAATTTACACAATAATTTCATATTTAAATATAAAAATAGCCTTGCCCTTGAAATGATCTTATGTACTTAAGTACCATATCATGATATATAAAGGATATATGAGTGATTTCATGAGACAGAGAACCACCATGTGCAGGCCACCTACTCGTTTACTTAGATATGTTCTCTGTGTTCTATGTTGTTCACAAAGGATGTGTTTAATCAAACTCTTGCTTGCTTGCTGATTACTCAGCCGAAAATGTAGACTAATCTTCATATCAAGCTTTGATTTGAAAAATGCACATTCAAAATATCTGATTGTTGACTCCTGTAGTCTCATTGTAGTCATCTTAAGAATCTTTGATGACTTTGGCGTGTTAGAAATGTGTTTCCCAAGTCAACATTCCTACAGAAGATATGCGCATAATGAGAAAGTAGATGAGAATAAGCGCAGAATTCTGAAATCCCCTGAAACTTGCAGATGAAAGTTGCAAGGAATTGGCAAGATCAATGATTTCGTGTCCTTTGGTTATACTCGTTTAGTAATAACTCAGAAACTTCCTGTCTGTTATGTGATTTTTGGACTTTCTGCAATACAATAACTTATTTACTTGGATTCTTTGTCTGCCTGGAATTTCATAATTTTTCATTTGTTTGTCAGAGATTAACACCTTGTTTAGTTAAACTTTGATTTTTGATTTTAATTTCCTATTTTTTTAAATATAAAAATCAAAAAAGAAAATACACTAATATAGTATAGAAATCGGAAAAAAAAAACTCAACAACCAATACAAAAACACAACGATCACAATAAAAAATCACAACTCACAATTCAACTAAACATCCCCTAATTACTCAGTAAAAGATGAGATCTTTTAATAAATCTTGAAACTACAGTTTAATAAATTTAAGTTCAGTTTGATTGGGATGTTGGTTTTTATTTTTTGTTTTTATTTTTATTTTCTTAAATATAAAAATTAATTAAAATAACGTGCAAAAATTGATTAAAAAATATAAAAATCGATAAAAACTTATAAAAATTAATGAAAATTGTTTTTATCAGTTTTTATATTAAAAACAAAAATAAAAATAGAAACTAAACCATACAAACAATGATACATGTAATATGTGACGGCCTAAATCAAGTGCTTGTGTAATATTGATCCCCTTGGAGGGTCGTCCAAGTGATTGAGATAATGCTACAGAAAGGATGATCAGGTACATAAAATTGAAACTTTACGTATCAAATGTCCCATACCTCAGATTCTAAAGATATCATACTTTTCTGGCTTAAACATATTTTGGTAGCTCATTCCACTTGGATCTCAGTAGCTTTAGCAGCATTCTGGCTTTTGATTTGGTCCTACTACTGCACTGACTCTGCAGAAGCAAGAGCAACTGACTTAAGACTCCATTACAGACTGCTTCTTCTCTTGACTGTAAAGAGTCTGTGCATAGTATGATTAGTGAATTAATAGCACTTTCACTCCCTTCATGATTTGACACCTGGAAAACCATCTTAACTATTGTTCTGATGCCATTTGGATTGTTGATCACTGCTTGCCTGGCACTTTCTAGTCCTAGAAGAAGCTCAATTGTGGCCATTGCCTTGGGTGCCAAGCTTCTTTCATGTCTTCTAGCATTACATATGTATGTTAAGAGTCCATTTATTGCACCTTTTTGGATCAAATGCTCTCTGTTGGATTCTAAGGAGCATAGTCCAGATATGGCTTTTATTGCAGCTTCTGATAACTGGGAATTCTCATGAACAGCAGCAAGCACTAGCCCATGAAGGAGTAGATGGCATCTTCCAAGCATTAGACAGAGTTCTCTGGTCTCAGAAGATGATGATATTGCCTGAATCAGACGAGACAAGCTACACTTGATCTTGATAGTGCCATGATTAAACAAAACCTGAAAGGATTCCAGATTGGACTCCTCTTTTAGCATGTTCAAGACATCATACTCTCCAAGAGACAGCAGTTTCAGGACACAGGAAAGGGTTTCCTCCACAAGCATAACATGTTCTTGAAACAATCTATGTTCTGTTTCTCCAAAAAGTAGTTTCAGCAACAAAGGTAAGAAATCTAGTTGAAGAAAATGAGAACAATTAGATGGAGATTCCTCTGCTAGAGCTTGAATCCTCTTAAGGGTCAGTAGCTTCTTCTCCCAGGCAACATCCTGGGATTGAAGGTTGTGCTTAAGTGAAGCGAAAGAACCAATTTCTGACAAATAATCAGGGTCAATTTGAGGACCCATTTGCAGCCACTGATCGATCAAATGACGAAGAGTGTGATTAGGAACCATGGATGCATCATGAAGTTTCTGCATTGTAACAGGACATGTAAGATTACCTGCTGCAAGCCATTTCTCAATGCTTGATCTATCATAGGTTTGGCCTGTAGATAGAGTAACAGGATCTTTGAACAGGTCTAGACTAATTGGACACCTGAACAAGTGGGGTATGGGAATTTCAGGTTCTTTCATGGAAAGAAAGCAAAGATTGAAGAAACTTGAATGCTTTGATGTTCAAGTAATGATATTGGCTGAAAATATCAGAACCCAAAAGTTCTCAGAAAATAGTGGCCATAGAACTTGCAAGATATGAATCATAAAGGACAAATCTTGGGAAAGCACTCATGATTAAACAATGAAAAATGGACGGTCGAAGCTGCTGTTTCTTATTCAATTCAGAATCCATTTGCAGAAAGTTAAAGAGATGTGCAACTGAGCTATCAATTAGCTTGAGAAAGCAACAAGAAACAGACACAGAACCAAAGAAAAAGAAGTCGTAGCCAAGATAAAAAGATCAGCTTCTCTTCTCCAATACATACTACCAACAGTAACCCAACTTTTGCAGCTCAAACTCTGAGAGAAAAAAAAAATTATGAGAAGGGAAAGCATTGAGAAGGTACAGAGGCAAGAGGGCAATCTTAGTTGGAGGTGTCATATGAGAACAACAGCATAAAAATACAAGATGGGACCAAAGAAGGCCTTAAAACCTTATCTTAGTGAATCTTTGGAAGAAGTTGCAGCTTATAATATAAGAATAATTCAGTAAGAATTTTCCTTTTAAAGCCTTTTTCCTCTCCTTTTTCTGTACCTATCAATGCAGTCAAAAATCTGACCCACCTTAAGGGAAAAAAAATGATTTGTTAATATCTTGGAAGTTTGAACCTGCCCCACTTGAGTAGAAAAATGTATTGTGTCCTTGTGAGAGAGAGAGAGAGAGAGAGGGGGAATGAGTTGAATAAATGTTAGTCACAAGATGCATGAGAACATCAATAATATGGAGAAGCAGAAAGCAATAAATGCAATTAGAGCTTTTAATTTCTCAACAAAAAAAAAAGCAAATAGGGCTTGAACATAGAGAGGATAAACCGAACTGTGTTTATAACAGGAGATACTTAATTGAGAAGTGAGTTGTGATTTTTTATTATAGTTGTATCTTTTTTTTTAAATTTATGTGCTGTATTAGTGTATTTTTTTATCGATTTGTATATTTAAAAAAGCAGAAAACTAAAACTAAAAACTAAAACCCAACTAAATATGATACATTACTATAGAATTTGTTTTGCTTGTTTCTAAAAATTTTCTTGGTACATATTTGTAGATACAAATTGTGGGTTTAATTAAATTGAAAATATTATAAAACAATTTAATAATAATAATAAAATATCTAATTCAATCTTTTAATTTTAATAATACTTGAAAGAAAGTCAGTTTAATTGAATTTCACACGTGCTTTAATTGTTTTTGTGAGGGTCATTTAACTTGTTTTTCATATGAATATTGATAAATTTATTCTAATTTTGTTGTTGCTTTTCAAAAACTTAAAAGAAACTTCGTGATATCTTAAACTTGTAAAATGATAATAGACTTCTAAAATAACTTTTTTCTTTCAGGATGAGCTGAATCCATCTATTTTATAAAAATTCAAAATATTTCATGATGTTGATTTGAATGTCTTGTGTTATGACTATCGAATTCTTTCTTTTGAAATCTTCTTAAATTATATAGAATTGATTACAAATCATATCATGCAATAACTTTTTTTTAATTAAATAGAGTTAAATTGAAAACAAATATAGATTTTTTTTCAACTTTTAGTTTCTGTTTTTCTAAATATAAAAGCTGAAAAAAAATACAAAAATCAATAAAAACAATACATTAATACATTACAAAAATAAAAAAAATACATAAAAATTAATATAAAAATACAAAAATTGCAACTAAAAACAAAAATTAAAAGATAAATCAAAGCCCTAAATTATTTCCTTTTTAATTCACACAGCCATATAAATCAAATTTCACCGATTGAGAAGAAATAGATTCTCAATATCACAATTTTCTAACATTTCTGCCTTCTCAAATTTCTAGAAACCTAATGTAGACTTCAATTCGCAGCAAAGTTGAGAACTTATTTTATGCCAATATATTATTTCAAGCAATTCAACTCATGTGCTTTGTCCTTGTCATCATGTGCAGCTTTTTCAAAAAAAAGAAAAAAATCAAGTGCTTCTAAAGCTATCTTCCGTTCCATTTTGATTTTGATTTTTAATTTTTAATTTTTTTAAATATAAAATTAATTAAAAAATATACTAATATATTATAAAAATTGAAAAATAAAATATAATAACTAATACAAAAATACAACAACCACAACAAAAAATTAAAACCTATAACCCAACTAAATATACCCTAATTTTTTATTTAGAAAAAAATAGAATTCACTTGATATATTGAGAAAAGAAAAGTTACAAAATATAACTTATTTATCATTTATTTTAAAATTAAAAATATTATAAGAAATTAATCATTTCCTTCCATAATTTATAAAATATCTTTTTGAAATACTATTAAAACTATTCATATGATTGATAATAGTACATAATAAACTTCAAAATTATTACGGCTTGAAGGAAACAACTTCGAGAACCATTTTCTTGTGAAAATTGAGAGAATGAAAATTATCATATAATTACAAATCAATAAGAAAATTCAAACTAAAAAAATATTTAAAAAAACTTGTTCCAGTTTCAAAGAAGGAATCGAAGGTATGTAGTTCAATGCTCAACTAACCCTGGTCACTTTGTTGACTTGGTTGCAAAAGAGCCATCGAATAACGTGAAGTTGGTTAGTATCTACCTCTTGGCTAAACATAATAATTCGTGAAAATATATTTTTAAAATAAATATTTTAATAAACTGATGAGGACTTTTTATACAATTGTTTAGTTTTAACAAATATAATATAATATAATAGATATCGAAAATTGAAAGTTGATATTAATATTGCCAAATTGCCAAGCACACACATATATATATATACTTGTGTGTTGAACTTAAATAATTAAGCAAACCAAATTTATGTAATCTCTCATTCTATGAAAGGGATAGTTACTCGTAATTATTAGAAAAAGAAAATTTTGATACTTGTTATCATACAATTAAATCATATTAAAAATCAAAGAATGCAATAAAAAAGAAATCGACAAAGCCTGGCTCGAGAACCTAAAAGCAAAAAAGTATAATAATTAGGTCTCGTTCTTTCTATGATTTGATGGGTAATTACCGTATTTTATTATCCACTAATTTATGCTTTTCAAACGTATCACGTTCGATCTGTTGCTGAATTCGAGATATGGTCTTCCATAACTATAATTAACATAAGTGACTTATTATTACGCGCATGGTTATAATATAATCATGAACTTACGCTCCCCATTTTACTTTTACCCCTCTTATCCTTTCACTTCTTTTTTCTTTTCGGAAGAAAAAATTGATTTTTTTATTAAATATTATATCGGGGTAACGATATCAAATTGACCTTAAAAATAGTATTATATCAGTACCGATTAATATCAGTATTATTTTAGATATTTTTTTAAAATTATTAATTAATTCTTAAATTTTATAAAATTTATAAAAATGATATATAAATATATTAT
>JAOXYD010000134.1:19054687-19066018 GCA_028565735.1 Pinacopodium congolense
GTAATATTCTTATAATATTGGAATTGTTTTAAAAAGTATATTAAAAAATTTAATAAGAGTAGTTTTGTAAGATAAGAATGTACCTCTTTGTGAAATTCATTTGCAAATCTCAACTGTTTTAGTGAGATTTGGATTAGTTATGTTAAATTTTATGGAATTCAAATATCAAAATTGAAATAAACAGTTTTTTTAATTCTAAATACAAAAATTTCAAATTTCAAATATTTTAATTTTATAGAGTTCATTTGTTCCAAACATGTTCTAAAATTTTTAATCTATTAACAAATATGAAGTTGAAGAAAAGTAAAACAAAAAATATAATTAATAAACGAAATAGGAATACCACATCAAAATCAAATGCTATTTGTTGTAGGTCAACATCAAAGTAATCCAATCAAATACAATGGAAAGCGGACCAAACAGGAGACCATAAGCAATCCCAAAAGCAATGATTTCTGTGAATGGTGGCTTATGCATAGTGAGACCCCAAATCAAATCAAGCAAAACCCATCTCGTATTTCCTCTCTTCTCCTCCAAAAGCAAGACCCTTTATTCTTCTTACTCTGTAAAGATTGTTTCTTTAATGTCTTCGTACGACAAGGAGCTAGCTGCCGCCAAAAAGGCCGCTTCCTTGGCTGCCCGTCTCTGCCAGGTACTCTCCATACAGTTTTTATAAGTATAGTAATCAAATTGTTGATTGTTCATTTACTCGTCATGGTCCTGTTCTAGGAAATGGATCTACATTATTGATATTCCTGTTTTATTGTCGCTGTGTAGTGAGATCTTAGCTTTAACTCTTAGTTTGAAGTTGACCCAGATGGTAAATTATTTATCTTTAATGAAAACCCTTGTTATTTGTGGTAGCTGTTTGTGAAAACTCTTCTCTGATTTCTTAGTTTATCTGAGGTGTACTGGCTGACTGATGATATCCATATCTCTGTTTTGCTCTTTACTTTTATTTGCCATCATTGCATTGTTTTGCTCGTACTGGTGTATTCTTAAACACAAAAAAACCATCTTGGGTCGAACCAAATCATATTTATTCGTTGTTTTCAGATTCTTTGTGCTACAAATGTGCAGGAATTTTACCTTTTCTATAAAGGTATAAAGGTTGGATGTTGATGAAATAAAGGAGAGAAACTTGCATTACATGGTTTTTGTTTATCTTCATAATATTTGGTGTCTTTCGGAGGAACCTGGTTTTTCATTATGTTGTGATGATCTTAGAACAAATGTAACATGATTGCAGTCACCTTCAAACCCTGAGAAAATAGTTTGATATTACAACAATATTGCAGATACTACTGCCAATGCTTTTTGCTTTCAAATGCCATAGATGATTATACATGTTTCTGATGAAATTATGATATTCTGCATCCACGCTTATGTCATTTCACTCATGAAGTGTACAATCTTGATGGTTGCATTTTTACCACCATTTATCATAATTTTGTTCACATTGGTAGTCAGAGGAAAGTGTTCTATCTATGTAGGAGTTTTTGCTCTTGTTTATTAAGCTAAATTTATCAATTTCCCTTCTGATTCTTCAGAAGGTGCAGAAGGCTCTGGTGCAATCCGATGTGCAGTCAAAATCTGATAAGAGTCCTGTCACGGTGGCTGATTATGGTCTGTAGTCATTTTAATACATATTACTTCTCATCATTTGAGATATTTTATATTCTTTTAATGGAAATCCTAAACACACACGATAGGGTTATTTGTTGGGTGGATCAAACATGCATGGAAGTTCATGCTTTTGGTAGACTTATGAACTCCCTGTTGTGTAGTATGCCCGCACCTTGATAATCAAACAATAAACATTTCGCTTTTGTTCAACTACAGATTAGTACTTTTTCAGGACTTCAAAGCAGTTGATTGGTTCTTGTCTAGAACGGTGTCACAACTGTAAAATACTTATATCCACAATAGAAAATTTGGTTATCTTATTGTGTTTCCTTGTATTTTAAGTGACCTTTTGGTGCTCCTAGTTAATATTGTTCTTTCAGGCACACAGCCTTGATTAGGAACCTGTAATTTCCATCAATTTGTACCTGCTAAATAGTATGCAATCTTACATAGTCCATCTTCTTTGAAGATACTGATTCGTTTGACTTTTTTTAAATGCTGTTGATACAGGATATTTGACTTAGAAATTGATGAAAAAGTTGCTATCGCTATCTATAGTTTTATTCCCACCTTTTTTTTTTTTTTTGGATTTCAGGTTCACAAGCTGTAGTTAGTCTTGTGTTGCAAAGGGAGTTTCCTTCTAAACCTTTCTCATTAGTGGCAGAGGAGGTGTTTTCACACGCAAAACCGTTTTCCTTTTGTTATTTGAATACGGACTTTAATTTATTGACTTTGCTGGATTACCTTTAGGATTCGGGCGATCTTCGACAAGATGCTGCCAAGGAAACTCTACAGCGCATAACAAAACTTGTTTCTGATACATTAGCTAGTGATGAGTCATGTAGTGTATCCAACTTATCTCAAGAAGATGTGCTCAGTGCCATTGACAGTGGCAGATCTGAAGGTGGTTCTCAAGGAAGACATTGGGTGTTGGACCCTATAGATGGTACTAAAGGGTAAGCTTTCCATCTTGGGATTTTAAATGAACTGTGTAATTATGTTACAGAGTTTTATCTTGTGCAATGAGCCATAATTGTGTCAATGTTCAAAATGATGAAATTGTCTATTTATGGCTCATGATGCACGTGAATTGAAAACAATTGCTCCAAGATTCGTGTCCTTAGTTGCAAACTTTGTTGCACAAGGCAATAGCATTGGTTTTAAATCCTATCAAGCTTTTTTGTTTGATACCCAAAACCTTACCCTAGGGAGGCAATTAAAGGTCTGCTCATGATCTTCAATTGTTACTTTTTATCCACAAAATTGGGACTCTTTTCTGTAAATGGTCTATACCAACTGTTGATTTGTTTTGCTATGTTTGATGCTTACAGTTTATGCAACAACAGGAAGTGTATAAAAAGATTGCTATGTCTTTTGTGTAAGATAATGCAGATAACATATCAAGTAGACAAGAATACTGTTTTCCTGAAGCATGTGCCTTCGTATACTTTTTGGATCAATTTAATGATTTCTTGGTCTATGTACTAAGTTCTTTTGTTGTCACAGCACATTGACTTGGCTATTATGCCTTCATCCCTTCTCTTGGGTTTGTTTTGTCTTCTGCTCCTATATCTCCTTTCATCATGTGATATTGTTAATATATGCCACAAGCTACTACTAGACCTTGTCACGCATAATAGGATAATATTCCTCTTCTAGCTTCTGCAGTTCAACCAATAACAGTAAGGATTCTCTTTGTTCAATTGATGGTCATTTTAGAATGGTTTTTGCTTCAAATTTTTGACTGAGCTTATAGAGCTGAAATATATTTGGGAACTATTACCTGAAATGTCATAAAACCAATCTGAGTAATTGATTGATAACAGTGAATGATAAATTTGTAAACAATGCTATTGTCACTGGAAGTAATATCCAACTATTTAGAGCTGAGTGAGCAAACTCAACTTGGTGGGGCTTTTACAGGCAGTAGATAGAGAGACATCCTTTTTTTCAGTCTATTTCTCATCTGTAAGAGCAGAAATGCCAATTCAAAATGTTCAATTTTTGTGGCGTTGCCAAATATTTTCTCTTTAAAGCTTGGGCTCATTGATGTGTATTTTCCTCACATTTTGATCAGGATAATTTTTTCTATGGGGTTGTTTTAGGTTTCTGAGAGGAGATCAATATGCAATTGCTTTAGCATTGCTAGATGAAGGCAGAGTGGTGTTAGGTGTCGTGGCTTGTCCAAATCTTCCATTAAAATCCATCAGTGGTAGTAGTCAACGCAATTTACATGGTGAAGTTGGCTGCTTATTCTTTGCTGCCATTGGTTCAGGGACTTACATGCAAGCACTTGATGGTTCTTCGGCGGTGAAGGTCAGTTTGTGAATCGATTTCTCTGACATGAGAATATAACTGGCACTTCTGTTGACTGCCTTATGCTGTGTAGGTACAAGTCAGTGCTATTGACAATGCTGAAGAAGCATCCTTCTTTGAATCATATGAAGCAGCTCACTCACAGCAGGATTTGACTAGTGCCATTGCCAGAGTACGTTACATTTTCCCCTTTGCAACACCCAACCCGTCTCCCTGCAGCCCCCTTTCCCAATTTTGGTTCTTTCTTCCCTAACAAGAAAGTAGGGGGAAGGAAATTGATTCTATTCATATGTTGCAATGTTCTTAAAAATCTTTGTCCAGAGACTTGGCGTCAAAGCACCACCAGTTAGAATTGATAGTCAGGCCAAATATGGTGCTCTGTCCAGAGGAGATGGAGCGATATATCTGCGTTTTCCTCATAAAGGCTATCGGGAGAAAATATGGGATCATGCAGCTGGATGCATAGTTGTAACAGGTACAGAAAATTCATTCCTATGATCTTTCAACCTTCTCACATATCGAAGCGAGGATAAGCTTTACATTTTCCCTCATTTTTTGGTTCTGCTTTCCTTATGATGTAAGGCCATTTTCTGGGGGGAAAGCTCGGGACATTTTAGTTTGTATGCACTGTGATAAACTCATGATTATGTTACTCCATAAGGTGATAAAAGTTTGGATGAAATCTCTGTTCTTTAATGCCTTTTAAATTCGCTTTTTGCAGAAGCGGGAGGAGTGGTGACTGATGCAGGAGGGAACCCCTTGGATTTTTCTAGAGGAAGATACCTTGACCTTGACACTGGGATTATTGTTACTAACCAGAAGTTAATGCCACAGCTTTTGAAGGCAGTTAAAGAATCTCTGAACGAGAAAAGTTCGTCTTTGTGATTCTTTCTGGACTAACTCCAATAACTCTGTTAGTTCAGTTTTCTTCTAAAATTTTTACAGTCTTGATGTTAACAAACTGCTTATGAGATGATATCTGCTATAATGTAATCAGGTGTGCAAATAATGTATCCCAATTACTGCCAATAAAAGTTGTGATGTAGTAGCATCACATACACTCCTGTTGCAATGTAATCACTTCACTAGTTAACAGACTATAATTTGCTAAATAACTTCTTGTTTCTCATATATTTTATTCAATACTTGGAAAATAATTGTACAACCATTCATATGTACATGGTAAATAAGAAGTATCTGATGCACCAAGAGCTTTTGGTGGCAATTGTTGTAGTTACAACATATGTATCAAAAAGATGATAACTTGGCAAGGGTTAGTGCCAATACCTTCACCCCATTTGCTATATCCGCAATGGAAGCATATTCTTCAGGTTTATGGCTGTATCCTGCAAAACCAAATCAGAAATTAAAATTAGTTCTTTCTTCAATCATTGGCAAGTTAAATCAGTTTTCATCTTTATATGTTGTACAGAATTTGCATACAGAAGTGGTTATCGGAAGAAAGCAAACAGATTCACAGGCAGGTGGCAGGTCCTATTAAAAACCTGATGTTAACTAAGGCACACAAGCAAAGCGCTACTGGTATTTAAAGTTTATCACTAGAATGAAATTTTTGTACACAGTATAAGAGAAAAGGAGACAACTAAACCACCATTAACTCTTAACGTATACAGATTATGAGGAGAAAACTGCTAAATATATAATATAAAGGCAAGCCAGACCTTTGTAACATGGAATGAACAGCATTCCCATAGGAGATACTCTGCAAGAAAGAAAGTCATGTTGCATAGTCAGCCATTATTTTTTGGTCAATGACAAGAAAACAAAATACAGATTTATACCCATTTGAAGAGAAAAGTTAAAAGTAACCAGAAATTAGAGAGCGACACATCGAGAAAGCAAAAATTTTGCAGGTGTATATCAACTCAATAATGACAATTCAGCATCTACAGCCATTTATACATATTCAGTCCGTCTTATTACCTAGCCATAAAGAGGGAATCATGGTAAGCTCTGCTGATCATTGACTTGTGTGTTAAGTTCAGCTCTTTAGCTGCAGACTGCATTGCCTCAATAACTAATTCATGAGAAAGTGCTGGTGGGTCCTTATTTACGATTCTGAATTCTGATAATTCAACACCACGTTTCGATGCTATCATTTCTGCAGACTGGAAAATTTTCTCAATCACATCATTTCTTCGCTTTTCATCAATGTCTCGTGCATCTGCCAAAGTATTCAACCCACAACAATAATAGGATAAATGACTGATAGCGCTTCAGCCGTCTTAATAACAAATATATATTTAAACAGAAATTTAAAAACTCATAAATCATCAATGCCATGTGTAATATAGATTAGAAACCGTGCCAATTTCCAAGTGAGATTTGCTTGGGATGCTATTGATGGCTCCTGGATGCAGCTCCAAAATACCTACAAAAACAGAAATTAGTTTGCAGGTAAGTATCTGCATAGTGCAGGCAATTACATTACAAATCCAGCTTCCTATGCTCTCGACTGAACACTAGGGAGTAGAAAGAACCTTTTATGGTAGGTGTGAAGAAAATATTATACCTACTGTGCCAACAGTATCAATTGAACCAGATTCTAATACATGCTGCTCAACAGCTAATGCCAACTCTGCAGCCGCCAACCCAGCATCATTTCTGATCCAAATTATGCATGCAAGTGTTAATAGTTTCATGTGTAGAAAGAAAGGCTAATTGCATCACACTTCCTTTGTGCGCTCATTGTTCTTTAAAAAGCCCCCTTTTTTGTTTTAATTAGTGAAATAGGCCCTTTTCACGACTTTTTATTGCATTATTTTGTACAAGTATGGGCATAATATCGTGTTCAAATATAAATTATAATTATTGATAGATTTTTTTTTACATAAATAATTAAAATTATAGTTTCCATATAAAAAGTTGAGAAAAGATCTTATTTAACTAATTATAAAACCACAAGAGCCGTTTTGATGAAATTAAAACCATAAGGGACTTTTTGTGAAATAGAAGTTTTGTATAAAAAACCTAAAAAGTATACACTGACTCATAAAGATGCTTTGATCTTAAAAAGCTTAAAATTGAAGAAAAATTAAAATGGTAATATAAACAATTGTTTGCCATATATTACTATTATTATTTTTTTAAGGATTAAAAATTTTGGGAAAATAAGCCATCAAGTGCAAAGGATATTAGAATCTCAGAATTATAAACAGGAATAGGATATGATTGATATATAAAAAAACAATAGAGTAGAGAAGCAAGGGCTTGCCTAAACAAACTATTATAGCAACCTGTGGAAGAGTGGAGAAAAATAGAATATAGCAGACCAATAGCTCATTGGGAGGGGATGTTTAAGATATTTTCCTCTATTGGGGTTCAAATCTTAGTAAAGACAATAATTTAACTATATATATATATATATATATATATATCTATAAGCAGACCATAGCTGCCCCGTGTTGTGCACAAGTAGACATTTATATGATAGTTTATCACAACCATTCATCACTAGGAATTAAAAATTTACAAGAAGCAATACACTAGAAATAAAGATGTAAATAATACAAACATTTCAAGGGTAACATAACCTGTTTGGCATCAGGACAGCCCCTGCATGGCCTCCGTTACCTTCAAAACCCACTTTTAAGCTTGCAGGGGCAGCAATTGCAGTTACTATACCAATGGATGTTGCTGAATTCAATCTCAATGTGAGTTATGGCAAGAACATGTAAATTACGACTTTTAAAGGATAAAAGCGGCCAAGAGAAGTAGTCTACCTTCTTCCTCCAAAATGGGCCCCTGCTCTATATGCAGCTCTACAAAAGCTGAGTAACTACCTTCTTTTAGAAAAACACTAGACAAGTCATCACCATCCTTTGCATAACCCACAGATTTCGCTGCCTCAAAGAAGGATATATTTTGAGCATCAACTGTTGTCTTTAGAGCTTCAGCAAGTGCCTCACTTCCTGCTAGCAAACGGCTGCATGCTAAAATAACTATGAGAATGCAAGCAGCTAACAGCTCCTGATGTTATATTTTTTCAAAAAGTGAGAGTAAATTATGTAGCTATGTAATAGGCCCTCACCTTCCCAGGCAACTTATCCCAAAACGTGTAGGCTCCTCTGAAGTGAACAAGATAATTTCCAGTGACCTTCGAGGTTTAAAGCCAGACCTGCAATGCCACTAGTCAGGATAACAACGTCGAAACGTAAAGGAAAAATAGATGGAATAACAAAATATATACCCTATGATAGATGAGCACTTCAAATTTCAAAGATCGTGGAGAAACAATTTCCACATTAGGACATGCAAAATTCTGCCTTAGGGTGTCAAAACCATTTCAGAACAATAAGAATATAACCTTCGTATATCTACAACTCAAGAGGACCTTCTCTATTTAGGATGATTAACGTCTCAAATTTCTACCTACTTATTTTGACATTTGTGAATGTGGTTTGATCATTCTATACAAAATACAACTTTTTGCTTTCAATTTTGGTCTGCAACAAGGATTCTGAATACATTGGCTGCATAGGTGTGTTAAATGAAGAGACAAATTGCCTTGTAAAATGTATTGCACCTGGAATTAAGCAATAATTATATTATCATTTTTATGGTAGTGAATTTCCAGAGAAAAACTATTCCCATAAGTCTCCAGTAATAATGAGTTATTAATTTGCAGCTGCAAATTGTACGTTATATTCCAGAAATTACCCAAATTTGATTGGAAAACCCAATCAATGCAAACCTTTTTAGTACATTAATGGCTTCTATTGCACCTAAAACACCAACAACTCCATCATATTTCCCTGAGTATGGAATAGCATCAATATGAGAACCAGTGGCAACTGCACTGAGTTCTGGTTCATTCCCATCCCTGCATATGGGACACAAAGAAAGACATCATTAGGGAAAATATTTAATTCTGAACTACAAAAATTTTCAAAATTAAGTTAGGAGATTGACATGACATAAACTCAAGCAAATTAATGTAGCAATCATCAAAATAATATATGGAACAGAATAAAATGGGCAGAGTCAAATTTGTAATCAGTTCAAACATTTGAGGATACTATAAGCCAGAAAACTGAAAGGGAAAAAAGAAAGAAGAATTAAAAATGCAAACAGTAAATGAGGATTAAGCAAAGAAATGCACCAGCATATAATTTACAGAATAACTTAATCCTAAGTTCAGTTGTTGGTGGAGTCATGAACTTACCACCGCCCAAATATGTTGCCAACAGCATCTTCTCTAACAGAGAGTTCAGCTAATGCCATCAAGTTTTTTATGTACCTGCGTTTTAACATTTGCAGAACAGAAGTCATCAAGCTTATCTTCAAAAGAACACCAGAAATTAGGCATAATAGGATTATATAGTCGTTTCATATGTTGCAAAAGACATGTAATGAATGAGAAAGTGCCAAAAATTTTCTCGTTACTGTCAGACAAAAATTCAGAACTTTTCCTCTTGGGATATACTATGCTTTTCTCCTCCTCCTGCTATCCGAAATTACTAAAGCAAAAGAAAGCAATTTAGATAAACTCTATTCATATACTTCTGAAAGAGGCTCATCTACCTCTCTATCCCTACTGACTACCTGCCTCTAGGTCAAAATTCACATCATCTTGATTAATAATAATACAAATAGACAATCAAATTCTTCAAAGAAAAGAGAAAGGGAAAGCCACATACAGATTTGATTTTAGATATAGAATTAATTCTAGGCAAGGTATCTCAGAAGCTCAATACAGACAAAAAGCATTCAGTAGAACAGAAGAACGAGACTAAATTTCCCTCTTCAAGTGACAAAAGAAGCTGTAGTTGGATCTTTTAGTTCTTCCCCATTGCCTATAAACAGAAGCAAATTGATCTTGTTACCTGCGAGCCAAAGCATCCTTCTCTGTGTAGAGTATCCTTGTCACTGATGGGGCAGGCGAATCCGAAAAAGTGGATAATTCATCAATCTAATCAAAAATGAATTTAACACAAAAACTTTACCACATTAAGCTATCGCTTCAAATGATACTCGAAGTCTGAACAAAGAACACGGTAAGCCAAACAACTCAGACTTCATTGATTATGAAGAGAACCCAAAGAAGGAAAACGCTTCGGCAATCCATCTTACCTGTTTTTGAAGGATTTGAGCGTTAACTGAGAATTAAGAAGATGCAAAGCTTGAACTAAACGAGAAAGACGGTTCCTGAAAAGGGTATCCAGAGAAATCCTCCATGGTTTTGATAGTCGAGTCTTCATTGCAAGTTGCGGAGATTGAACAAACGAACAAGAGAATGAAACTGTAAAAGCAGGAGAATCTCCGATACATCATGTTTCCCGGTTTCTTTAAGGTTCACCAACCCAACTTTATCGTACCAAAGGTTTCAACTTTATGACAATCAACATGTAATATACTTCATATGCTTCAGCTTGAGATAATCATGGCTGCCTTATAATATAGATTCGGCCGTAACAGTGAGCTTGAACTGACATGTGCGGTTCTCCTTAATGACAGCGCAACTTCCAATTCTGAAACATATAAAGAAACAAAAGAAGATATAATTTTTTTAAAAAAATTTAGGACTTATTAATGACCATCGATTTGTAACGTTATCTTCACGCAAGTGATTTGTTGAATAGTAGCGTCCAGTGCTTGTTTTATAAATATTTATAGTTCTAAATTCTAATGTGTATAAAAAGTTTCCACATTTGAATAATTATTCTTAAAGGGAAGGACCAGAGACATCCCATTGTGTATGGAGTCTATGGACTAAAGAGTTGATGCACAAAATGTGAAATCTCGAGGATCAAATGGGAATAAAAACCAGTAATATTCCCAAACAATCGAACGAAGAAAATGATTCAATGTGATCATGGCGCAGTGGAGCACTTAAGGTCCCTAATTTCGAGATGCATTGCCACCAAAAACTTCAAGCTTGGGACGACCCTTCATTCCTTTCTTCTCAAAAAAGCTCACACCTTTAACCCTTTCATGGCCAATGGTCTCATAGATATGTACTCCAAATTCGACGATTTAGGCAGTGCTCAGAAGGCTTTCGACGATATGCCCATGAAGAATATCCGCTCTTGGAACACTATGGTGTTTGCATATGCTCGAATGGGACTGCTCGACAAAGCTCGTAACTTGTTTGATGAAATGCCGGAACTGAACCTTGTAAGTTATAATTCATTGATTTCGAGTTTATCTCGTCATGGGTTTTACAGAGATTGCATAGATACCTTTAAGAGAATGCAAAATGATTGTTGTGGTTTGGATTTTGACGAGTTTACGGTTGTGAGTGTTGTGGGTTCTTGTGCTGGTTTAGGTTCTTTAGAACTGTTACGTCAATTGCATGGAGCAGCAATAGTTATAGGATTAGAGTTTAATACTATAGTTTATAATGCTTGGATTGATGCTTATGGGAAG
>JAOXYD010000134.1:19076430-19088193 GCA_028565735.1 Pinacopodium congolense
GTTTTTGGTTGTGGATGTTATATTTTTGTATTGGATTTTATGTATTTTTATAGATATTTGTGTTGTCTGTCTTGATTTCTGTGCTGTATTAGAGTGTCTTTTTTCGATTTCTGTGATGTTCTTTATTGATTTTTGTGTTTAGAAAATTCAAAAACCAAAATGGAATCAAACATGTCCTAAGTTTTCTAGATAAGAGTGATTTATAGGGAGATGCTAATGCTCGTTGAGAGGATACTGATATGTCATTTGCTATAATGTGATTGGATGAAGGAGGTGATTGGATTCCTTTTCTTGATGATAATTTTATGGTAATGCGGTGAGTGTCAAATCAACCAAAAATAAATAATCTACTCATAATATTAACGTCGTACAGTGGAGTAAGGTCGTCTCCTCAAGAAATGATGTTGGAAATTTTGTTAAAACACAATATTAAAAACAATAAAAATAAATTGATTTTAAATTCAATAAAATAGACTTCTAGTTAAAGAAATTTATTTCCACCTTGATTCATGCAATTAATCATTGATGCAAAAGTAATTCACCATATTCATAAATAAATAGGTTCTAGTTATTAAGAATAGATCTATAATAACCAGTCTTTCTTGACCTTGTACAGTTTTCATGAACAAATTGAAAAATTAATCCCTAATAAAAAAAATCCTAGAAGTAGCACTTAGGATTTAGTGTTTCAATAACCTGAAAATCTAAAAAGACTCAATTTTAATCAATAAACTCAATAGATAGTTTATTACAATTAAATTAATTAATTTTATGACATATATTAAACTTTTTAATGAGGAAATAAAATTATGTTGATTGCCACTTATTAAAATCAACAAGCAATTACGAATTCTTTATTTTAATTGGCAGTTAATTATTTTAAGATTATTAAATATATGCATCTATTCAATAAAACTCAAAACTATCATAAAATCACTGAATTTAGGAAATAATTAAATATCCTTTCACTATTAAATTCAATAAAACTTATTTAGTCTCACAATCGATGTAAAATCAAGGTTTCAATAGAATCATTGAACTAGAATAAATAAATTAGTTACAATCCATTGAAAACAAAGAACATATAAATATTATTAATAAGTAATTATCTTACTAAAAAAAGTTTAGTGGAAGAAAAACATTGGAAAACTCTTCTTCTTCTCCTTGAAGCACGTTGCCCTCCGCACGCTTGGTCAAGCTCTCCTTCCTTTTTTTTGTTTGTGCTGCCAGCTTTTCTTCCTTTTATTCTTATTGGCTTCTTTTTTCCGTTATAGGGCTACACTCCTCATGCCCATGAGCTGCTGCCACCTGTTTTTGCTTTAGGGCTGCACGCCTTCTTCTTGTTTTAAGATCAAGTGGTATCATATGTTGCCATGTTGCTTGCCTCCAAGCTACATCCTTTTGGGTGGAAAAGCACACCAAAGTGTTGTCGTATGGAGGGTGAGAAGCTCCATCAAATGCTTCTGCATTTTGCTCCAAAGGAAGACCTCTTAAGTTGTCGTTTTATGCTATGTTAGTTGCCTCCCTTCAACACCAAATGAGCTGTCGTTTTAGGCAATATTTAAACCCCCTATCCAAGTCGTTTTCTTATGTGTTATTGGTATTTTGGTCTGCTACTCATCTAGTTTTCTTCTTGCATTATACGTTGCAAGATTTCATATAATCACTCATGGCTGCCATGTTATTAGGGCTTTTTGAATTCCTTATACAATTCTTTTCTAATTTAGTCATTTTTAGCTTCTTTTCTTCAAAACAACTCTACATTTCCTAACCTCTAAAAATAATATAAAAACATCATAATTAAGATAATCTCTATTTAATATGCTCCAAAAATATCTCAAATTAATATGTAAATTAATAACTTGTCAGTGATAAGTAAATCTAACTTGATTTTAGAGGCCAATAGCTTGGAGAATGAAGATTGATATATTTTCAGGTTATTCTCCTTTTTTTTTTATATTTAATGCATATGTTAAATTTTATATATGCTAACTATTAATAGTTTTTTTTTCAGGCTTTAATTCTACTTTATAGATTTCCCATCAATGTTTTAAATATTGTATCAATTAACTTTTTAAAATTATAAATATGTCCTTAAATTTTATAAAATATGCAGAATAATCCCCTATATATTATGTCATGTATATTAAACTTTGCTTCAACCTGTCTCAAAAATAAAATTAGATTTTAATTATATTTATAAAAATAATTTTTATAAAATAGTTATTAATTTATAAAGATTTTTAAAAAAATCCTAAAATTTTCATGTTTAAATTACATAAAGCTAAACTTTAGTACAATTAGATGCAATTCAAGTTTCGATGAAGTTAAATTTACTTAGAATTTTTTTCAAAATTCAAGTAATTTTGAAAAAAAAAAGGACTTAATTTCACCATAAATAAAAGAATCTTAATTCTAATTATCTAAACCTTAATTCCCTAATACGATTCCCATTGCCAATGCTTCAAATTGATTGACTAAACATACATTAATGCTTTAATGTGATAATTAACTATACAATATATATCCTTTTTTATAGAAAAAAAATACAATCTATATTGTGTTTAATATTTTTGTCTTTTAATGTAAAACAAGACTTAACAAGAGTAAACTTCAACTGTTGGCAATGCATTCTGGCAAATTCAGTCAATTCAGTGGAGAATATTCTCACTAACTGAAAAATCTTCCCCTAAATTCACGTTGTTAAATTCCCAAAATTCCCATACTAATCCATGGCGGCTTAATCCTTTGCCCAGCTACTACCAACATCATGTTCGCGATCTATGAGAAAAACAACTCATCCCTCGACCTCTACCACCTCTCTGTAATTACATCTGCATGTTCTACGTCGAACGGGAGGCCAAAGATCTAGAAGTTAATCACTAGAAGCTTCTGGGACTAGGTGAAGAAGATGTGATTGGCAAGGAAAGCCACCACTGACAGCTTGTGTTGGTAGCTGCAGCTGGGTTATGGTATCTTGCGGGAGAGGGTTGAGGCGAGGATAGGACTGAGAAGGTGGCGATGAGGACCAACGACAACAGCCAGACTTAGGGTAGGCATGCATCTGAGATAGAGAAGAGGAGACAAAACAAAAAAGAGAAGATGAAGACCAAACTCAGAGAACATAGACGAGATTGAGAAATTGGGTAGGGTGGGTTTTTTTTTTTTTTTTTTCTAATTTGCATTTTGGTTCTCGGTAAGTTAAGGGCACCATTAGTTGAAATGTCTAGTACAGGCCGGTTCCTGCATCCGAAACTGTATCATGCTCTCGTGTACCGTTATTCAGCCAATACCAATTAAAACGATACGGTAATTAAAATGTTGATTTTTATGCTAAATAATGATATTAATTGTAGTATTTTTTTATAATATTTAGATATAGTTAATTATTGTTTCATGATTAAAGGTTATTATTTGATGATGTTCTAATTTATTGATATTTAGTAACGTGATTTAATGCTTTGTTATTTTTGTTATATTAATTTCAGTTAATATTTATTTGAGAAATAGATGAAAATTATTATTAATATGAATAAAAAATAGTTATTTATTATATTTTATTATTATTTCATAATATTTTGATGTTTTGATATTAAATTATAATGGTTTGATGATTTTTTTTGTTTATATTGATTTATATTATAATTTATTTGATAAATATATGAAAACTGATATTAATGGATATAAAAATTATATTATATTATATTTATTAATTTAATATTTGAAATATATTGAAATTATATTTACATAATATGTATAATATATATAAGAATTATTTTATAGATTTTATAAAATTTAGAAATTATTTCATTATTTTAAAATATTTTTTAGTAATAATATGATACAATTTCATATAAAAACTGGTATTGAAATGATACTGGGATTTCAAACATTGGGCTCGAGTCATTTTTTTAGAAATTAAAATTTTTAATAAAATTTAAATTTTGGTAAACAAATGAAGTGACTTGACTCGATTTGCGTGAGAGAAAAAAAATAAGAGCATATTTGGTGAAATTTTAGTTTTTAATTTTTTTAAATATAAAAATAAAAAAATAGTATAAAAATCTAACAAATAACACATTAAATATAATATAAAAATTCTAAAAATATATATAAATAAAAATACATAAAAATTAATATAAATATATAAAAATTACAATAAAAATTAAAATTAATAACAATACTAAACATTTTTTAAATTCTTCCTCGTTTTTATTTGATAACAATAACTGTAGAAAAGAATTAATTAATTAGCTGACGGTGTCTGTAATATTATATTATATATATATGTAATATTATTATATTATTTTATATTATAATATTATAATAATATATTATTATTATTTATATGGGACCGGTTATGAATAATCGGCTCTATGCCGGTCCTTTTCAGAAAACACCAACCCATACACGCCGCGTGTAAGAGAACACAACTAACTTTTTTTCCCGCTTTTATGGTTAACATGAGCTGGAGTTCTAATGCCTATAGGACTAATGATAAACGGTGTACATGGACTTTACTCATTTTAGCGACATTCCCAAAATAATAATAATAATAATAATAACATTTATTTTATTCAAACCTTCTTCTTTAAAATTTATTTTAAAAAATAATTAAGAAATTAATACTTTGTTAGTCTTTCATGACTATCTCTTAATTTTTTATAATTTTATAAATGAAACGTGAATAAAAAATAAATATATTAAAAATATAGACGTAAATACATATTAAAAATAATACAAAATAACTAATATATTCTTGAATAAAAACAAAAAAGGGTATAATTGGAAGCCAACACCAAAAATAAGTTCTTTATTTTATTTCAATAATAAACAATGACAGTACCTTGTTTTAATTTAATCTTTTTCCTCGTACGCGTGTTCTTTTCGTCTGATTGAGGAGTAATTTTAGGAATTATTTAGTATTATTGTTGTTTTGATTTTTAATTATAATTTTTATATATTTATATTAATTTTTATGTATTATTTTTAATTTTTATATTATTATCTTTAATTTTTATATTATATTTATATGTTATTTTTTATTTTTATATTTTAAAAAATAAGAAATTAAAATAAAAAAGAGAAGCTAATTTAGTGGAGCCAGTAGTCTCAAGGCACATTCGTTGTCGCATGAAAAGAAGAATTTTTAAGCATTTGCATATGCAATTAAAAAAAAGAAAATAAACAATAAGCAAGCTGGAATAAGGTTGTCAATTCACGAATCCGACTTCTACTGTTTTTCTGGATCTTGATTTGACTTTCTGCGAAGTCCTTTTATTGGCACAGTTTAAGAATGGGGCCCACTTACTGACACGTAACTCTATATTCAAAAGGACTGAACTGTCGAGAATAACAGTAGTCTACTCATCAGGTCGGACGGACGGAGACATAGAGACCAATAATAAGAGCCTCACATTCTATGAAGAAAGATTCTTCTACGAAGAATTAAATGAATGTTTGGGACCCACCTGAAGTTAAGGTCTTGACGGGCCTTGTTAATACGTCAGGTCGAGTTACCAAGGCGGGATTCATTAACTCCAACTTCATGGTAATATTTTTTAATTTTATTAAAAAATTAATTTAATATATCATTAATTAATTTGTCTTTCATCTGCATCAACTATTGGATTATAATGCTAGATATAGTGTTGGCAATTCGTCCAGGAAGATGAAGATTGATTTAATTTTTTTAAAAATAAATTAAATTATTTTAATTCAATCAAATTCAGTTTAATTCATTTATTTTAAAATAAACTGAAGTAAAAAAGAATTACGAATTTTACTTTAATCAAATTCAAATACTTGAACTCAAACTTAATTTGAATAGAATAGGATCAAATTAAGTTATATTAGTTTAAATTTAATCTATGTTATAATATCATATTTTTCTATTTTATATATATAGTGTTATTTTTTAGATTTAGGATATTAATTTTAGCTTTATCAAAATCTTTTGTTGAATGCCCTTTTAAAAAAGAAAAATAGCCAATACTAGTACAAGAAATGAATTTCAAAGAGGATTATATTTTTGTAATTATTGTAACTAAAAAGAATAACTAAATTTTATTTTTGAGAATTATAAATAAATAGAAATTGTTACACATTGTTTCTTTTTTAATTTGTCTTACAATATTTCTCTTCCAATTGTAATATAATTTATTAATCTATCAAAATACAAATGGGGAATATAATTAATTTACTTGATGTTTCATTTTAATAAAATTAATAATATATTATACTTGTAATAGATTAAAATTTTAGGCATTCATACATTTCGTATTTTTGATTAAAATTCTGAAATTAGGTAAAATTTTGAATTTTGAATAAAATTTATCTTCTTTATAAATAAGTCACTAGAATGATTACTACTTTAGTGTATTATTTTCATATTGTATATACCTTGTGATTTATGACAACAAAATTTATTAGCATTTTCTAATTTAAATTAAAATGTATTTTCACAAGTTCAATTTATTTTAATTGTTTATGATACTTATGGCTAGAAGCAAAACAATTGAATTATTTATATTATAGTGACTCGAGAATTAAAATCTTAATTTTTCCTATTTAACGTGTAATTCGATTACCATTTTACCTATTTATTTTGAGATTAATTAGTGTTTTATTTTACAAAAATTTCGATGATAACACTAAATCACACTAACAGTGAGATCTACATTTTTGGTTAAAAAAAGGAATGTCCAATTATCAGCAACTAGAGTTGGGGTGGAAGTTTAGGGTTGATGGGACTGGTACCAAAGAATTGCATCCAAGAGAGGGGAATGATGCAAGGAGAACTACATGGACGGCAAGCCATAACCTTTTATAGCCCGTCAGCCATATATATACATCAGCAGAAGTGATTCGAGCAAGGGAAGTTGTTCTTAGAATCTGCACAGAATTGGACCTGATATGCAATCATAAGTTATTGCCACAGTTTTTACTATTAGTAATCAGCACAAGTACTCCATTGATAGCAGGCAAGTACTTCAAGCCAATATCATTGTCAGCAGTATTTCATCAGCTCCAAGGATAGCCGATCACTTGAAATGTCTCCCAAATATGTTGTTCTGATCATGAAAGTTCGTTACTGTTTTTATCACAAATCTATTGCAATTCTCTAATTCCAAATCTAATTCAAAATCTAGTCATTTCCACATATTTTAACTGAATTTCTAGCTGATGCATTTACAAGAACAATTGTGACATATCGTAACAAATCAAGTATCTTTTTAGCATTTGTAACATACAATCATCCTTCAAACTCGTCCTTAACATTAATGCTAATTTCAAACCAGCATCTATGGGGATCAACTTACAATTATAGGAAAAATATGTGATTGGCAGACCAATAACACTTTTTTGGAGAGTTAAAACCTGCTGTATACTGCCTATTATGTACATTTTCTGGTCTAACTGGCTGAAATGTTTTCCCTTCGCTCTTCTCCTCAACGGTGATTACTGTTTCACAGAATTCTAGCAAAAACAGATGTGTTGCTAGAGCTTTTCAATTTCAGTATACACAGAAGAAAGGGTGAATTAGCTTTTACTTGTCATTGTTATCTTCTGTATCCTGAAGTAGGGCACCCCTTACTTTTGTCCCGCCCAAAGAGTAAGTAATTTATTGACAAAGAAAACAAAGCTTCATATTCACATGAAAGCTGAAGTACCTGCATTATGCTGGTACAATTTGTAATTTTTTGATCTCGAGTTGATCGCTTGCCTGTTGTAGAATGGACAAAGGAATTATTAGCTCGTCTATTTTGGGTTCTTTCATCAATTTCTCAAGAGTTTGCTCTGAATGAAATTCAGATTTATCACGTACCTAACATATCACTATCCACTAAAAAGACTGACACAGTATACACAGAGATTCTACTCTTCAGTCAGAACAGTTGATACTAATATTTCAGAGTAAATAGAGAAACATGGACTCAACCGAGGGAATAACTTGATGAAATGAAACTTTATATGAGAAGAAAGTTCCTTAAATTCAATTTTGCATTATACTATGCTATGCAATCAACATGTTTACAAGATTTAGTGAATGCTTTCTTACTTAATCATCCTCAATGAAACATCATGGATTCTCCAGGTTGTAAAACAAACTGCCAAAGCTGATTAAAAGACATCAACTTTGTAACCACCATGCAGAAGGAAAAACAAATCGTACCAGGAGAATCGTGTGAGCTATTACTGGCCATAGAAGCTGATTTATCTGCTTTAGATGACCAATTCATCTTTTCTAACTCAGGTCTCTTTTCCAATTGGATCTGGAAATTTTCGTTCCTTTCCTGACAAGTGAATGCAGATTAGCTCAGTGGTGATATGTTATATTTCTAAGCTATGCCAAGGTAAAACCATTTAAAACGCATTTAATCTCCAACCACGAACTCTCAACTCTCAAAATTATTACCCCATATGCCTTTTTTCACATTTCATTAAGGAGTATACGATAAGGTCACTATAACTGGGAACGTTGGACCCAAAATAAGGATGACGGTAATAAATATATATATAAATCTGTTACACATAAGATGCAATCAGCTGTACTTTGAGCAACAATATCTGATGAGAGAAGGTATTACTAATTATTTAGACCGACTCTGGCTAAGCTAACCAAGTTATGACTGCCTGCAGCATAATGAGATCATAACCAAGAGAAACATAAATCTAAATTGAATGAAGCAATCTTGACATAAGGAAGAATATTAAAACTAATATTGCTAAGGTGATGTCAAAGACAGACAATTTGAATGAAAATTCAAAAAAATCAAACCTTCAACTCATTATTGTTCTACAATTGGCTACAGTCAAAACTTACCTTTGCTGCAGATATCACTTTTCTCAAATCTGAAGAGTGCTCTTCACCTGAACACCAACCAAAGAAATGTCTCAGTTAATTAGTTCACTTTTACATGTAACACCATTTATTACCTATAAAAATTTTAAAAAGCAAGAGCATAGATTGGCAGGCTGCAAAGCATTATGCATGATATAAGGAAATTGAAAGACGGAACAAGGACCCATCACAAAAGCCTTAAATGGCACGCACTAACATAGTCACGCCCATCCTGCATGCATACTTTTCAGCTTGCCACTTCATTTTCCATTCAACAAGTTCATATCTTCTGAAGAAGATTTGAATCACATACATGTACGACCTAGCGTAAGACTCAATGCATTCCAAAAATTACAGGATATCCATTTATATGGTAATAATTAGTAGACATTTCTTGAAGGATATAATTTAAAAATATTAGTTCTTGGAAACGAATCAGAAACTCCTTTGAGACATACTTCACAGTTTCTTTCTTTTTGTCTGATAATTTGAGCTTCACTGAAGACAGATATCAGGTTTATTTTAACATGATTATTTCCTCAAGTCAAATGCATAAACCAGCCAAGACTAATCATACACTTTGCAAGAAATTTGAATATCAATGAGATATGTTTCTTGGTATCTCTTCCTTAATGAACAATAATACTATGTAAATAATAATATTCTTCTCTTATGGTTGTGAAAATATGTAAGACAAAAGCACCACACGGATAGAAGGAATGACTGGAATTGAAAAAAGAAAAAGAAAAAGCAGAAAAACTAATACTTATACATGGACAAGAAAGCAACTTCAGTTTAGAACATTATGAATGACTTGTGCTACCAATTTTTGCATTCCTTTCAATGTTCTGTATAACCCAAAAGACAGAGCTGCCACAGCATCACGAGCACCTTTCCCTTTTACTCTTGTGAGAGAAATTGAAATTACTGGCATTCCTTATATTTCTGTGCAACTAATTTGGCATATGCAGCACCTGAAACATAGGATTTAAGGAATGAATCAAATGAGTTTAGTTCTCCCAATGCACTTAATCAGTAGAGAATTCACGAAAAGCAATGTGAAAGTATGAATTTTATGATGAAATAATTCCAGCCACTAACTCACTACCCAGTTATCCTTCAAAAAGTCTAAATACCACATCTTAACTTACTCCAATTAAGAAAAATACTGTTATGAGCTAGCCATTCAACTATTTGTCATTTGTATGTCAAGTGGATGTTGTAGATATTTGACTAAATGGCAGTTATCAAGGTAAAAATTTCAGAAGTGTAAAACAATAACATGCAAAATAGGTTTATGATATCATGTGAAAAACAATCACATTTAAACACACATTAGTTGAAATATGATGCCAAAACAAAGCATATATTAACTTCAGCAACTCCCCTTCTCCCCATTCCACACCCAATTACCTTCAATCCAAGCAAGAAATTCCAAAAGCAGAAAATTCAAATACTCTACATCGTATCCAGTGGTGATGGTTTAACAGGGTCTTAACACCGATATCACAAGCAAAACAGAATCTAATATACCCATGTTCTCAATTTTTTCCTCTAGGAGGGGGAGAATTAAGTTACCGTCTAGATTTAACTGTCCCTCCAAAACAAGCTTTACATCTTCAGATCTAATGGAAGCTATGATGTAATCAACAAACTCAGACCACAAACCTCCAATTCCAGTGCTGTCCCTCTATACACAATTAATCCATAATGGTCATTGCTTCAGCACATGGAAAGCTACTTATCGTTACCCTTTATCCAGTCACAAAGGACTACAAACATAACTAAGCAAGGTGAATAGAATAAACTTAGGGCAGTAAAAAGATCAAGGCTCTATTTAAAGGTTCAAGCAGTTGGCTCAACAAGTGCTTCTTTAGCAAAGGATTTGATTCCAAATATTACTTTCAAAATCATTTAATCAAGCCTAAGAAGACATGGGCTTAACTCATTTTGTCCATAAGCTAATTTATTCATGGCACTGTTTACTGGTTCCTTTGTGAACTTGTGTAAGTCACATGCTCATTTAGTGTTTATCTACAACCCCATCATTTTAGGGCCCCATTCATACATTCATTCTGGTAGCTCATTCACAGACTACTTAGGTTTCTTATCCCACATCAAAACAGAAAATGATAAGTCTCAACCTACTATTTTAAGAACAATTTATGGGTACAAATCTGGTTGAATAGACGATATCAGTTAGAATTGTCCAAAGAATAAACAAGTAAAATTTTAGAGAAAAATTAGAAGAAAAGCTCCCAAGAAAATAGAGACAGGAACAAAGCTTTTAAAAAATTAATATTTGCATTAATAGCTTCTCCCTCAACACTGTCAAAACAAAGTTTTTATGAAAGCTTAAAGAAAGTAAAATCAGAGCTAATCCATACACGGTATCTAGCTCACCGAACTGTGGAGCAACAAGAAGTTTTCAGCATGTTAAAATAAGAGAGAAGAAAATTCCCGCTCAGCAATCATAAAAAAAAAGATCACAATGATGGCTAGATTGATCCAAAGTTATCATAACAGCTCTGCATTGTGGAAAACTTACTGTTTCTCCCCATATCCAAAGTTCCTACGAACAACTAAAAGGAAGATAAATCCGAGATTCAAGTCCATTCAATTCATTCTCGACAAACCCACAAAACAAAAAGAGAAGAACCCAACAGAAAGAACGCTCACCAACTCAGAAGTCAATATAAAGAATTTGTAAAGATAAAGCAAAAAGTATTGAACAGTAAAGCTTTGTAACTGACCATGTCCTGGAGCCGGTCCACCTAATTGACGGCCTCGAAAGTGTTGGAGTAGCAATCAGTAACAGGAAATTTAAGAATACAGTAATCCGGAGCGAAAACATGCATCAAGAATCGCCGCAATGGAAAAGAACTAGAATCCGAGTTCTTGGCCCACTCGGCTTTTGG
>JAOXYD010000134.1:19088293-19101232 GCA_028565735.1 Pinacopodium congolense
CTTCAATTAATTTTAATTGTTTATGATACTAATGATTAAGAGCAAAATAATTAATTCTTTATGCAATCGGGACTCTATAATTTAAATCTTAAATTTTCCTATTTAAGGTGATAACATTAATTGACACTTACAGTTAAATATACATTTTTAGTTAAAAATGGGAATGCCCATCATGACCAATCGAAGTTGGTGTGGAAATTTAGGGTTGACGGCACTGGCACGAAAGTATTGCATGCAAACCAATCTTTTGGCAATCAGTATCATACTATTTTGGTATGGTATTGCGGCCAATAACAATACTAATATTGGATTTTTTTAATTATGAATAATTTTAAATTTTATAAAATATATAAATAGTTCCAATATACATTATGATGTATATTTGATAAAAAATTTTGCCCTTTTAATCTTTTTTTTCTTCTTCTAATCTCTATGCAATTAGGAAGGAAAAAAATCGGAAAATCATTAAAAACATTTTTAAAAAGAATATTCCGTGGGATATTCCACGGGAGTGTCTATTGCCTAAAAAATTACAATAATTCATAAAAGAATAGTATATTATGATGATGGTACAAAATAATTTAGTGCAACAGTCGTCTAATTTCTTGGTAAGATTCAATTGATAACAAGGAGTATGAGTTTTTTGATTTTTTATTACAAAACAATAAAAGAAAAGATTAGGTGGTTAAAAATCACTCCACCGAAAGCAAATGAAAAAAAAAAAAATCCGAAGTGTTTGATCAAAGAGCAAGAAGGTAATCCGTGGCTAGTCCTCCGTAATCCTATTACATCAAAGCGATAAAAAGCAAGCTTGCTTGTTTGGGATTTTTATTTTTGTTTTTGTTTTAATTTTTTATATAAAAATTTAAAATATAATATATAAATATAAATAACATAAAGTTTGCAAAAATTTAAAATATATATACAAAAATTAAAAAAGACCTAAACAGCCTAAAACTTATTATAACAGTCCGAATCAAATAAAGGCAATGTTGAAGGAAAGGCTTCTATACAGCAAGTTGCTGAGCTGGTTAGCAGTTGCCACGTAAGCACCGCATAATACAAACATTTATGTAAAGTGAAGTGCTTGGATTTGGAAGCTTCAGGAATTTGTCTAGTCTTAAAATCTGATGAAAAGGGTGTGCTGTAGTCTTACTCTGAAGAAGCGTTTTCAAATGCCATTTTGAAGCCCACCAGAGGTAAGGGTTTGGACTGGCCTTGGTCATAGATCAGGTCGGATTGACTGAGTCAGGATTCATTAACTATATCCTCACATTAATATTCTTTTTAATTTTTTAATTTTTTATTAAACTTAGTTTAATATATTATAAGTTAGTTTGTTTTACATTTGCAATAAATATGTTAAATTTACAAATTAGATCATGATGTTATATATAATATTGCCAATTGGTTAAGTAAGATAGAATTTGAATTGAATTATTTAATTCGATCCGATTTAGTTTGGTTTGCTTATTTTAAAATATCTCGGAAAACATTGTGAATTTCAATTCAATTAAGCTTGAATACTTAGAACTCGAATTTAGTTAAATGGAAGTTAATTTGAATCAAATTGGATCAAATTAGGATATATGCATTTAAAACTTAATCTATGTTATAATATCATTATTTTCATCTTAAAGCTAATGTTACTTTTTAGATTTAAGATATTAATGTTAACCTTACCAAAATCTTTTGAGGAATGCCCATTTAAGAAAGACAAATGGCAAATACTAGTACAAGAAATGAATTCCAAAGAGGATTATTTTTTTAGTAATTGTAAATAAAAAGAATAAGTAAAAGTTTTTTTCGAGAATTATAAATAGATAAAAGATGTTACTTGATGGTTTCTTTTTTAATTTGTTTACAATTTTTCTATTCAAATTTTAATATAATTTATTACTTTATGAAAATTTGTATGGGAATATAATTACTTTACACGAAGTTTCATATTAAAGTTTATATATATTAACTGTTAATTTCTTTTCAAGTTTCAATTCTAATTTATAAAATTCTTATGTTAGATAGTGATATTAGTTGTAATATTTTTTATTCTATATATTATTTATAATATGGTATTTGGACATAATTAATTATAATTTCATGATTGTAAATTATTATTTGATGAATGGGCCTAAAATGACAGGGTTGTCGATAAGCACTAAATAAGCCAGCGACTTACACAACTTAAACAAGTCAATAAGTAGTGCCATGAATATAAGTAGCTTATGGACAAATTGAGTTGAGCCCATCTTTGCTTAGTGTTGATTAAAGCAGTTCGAAACTAATGCTTGGAAGCAATCATTTGTTGAGCCTAGCTCTTGAACTTTTAAGGGGTCGTTTAGTATTATTATAGGTTATAATTTTTAATTGTTATTTTAATATATTTATATTGATTTTTGTGTTTTATTCTCAATTTCTGTGCTATATTAATGTGTTTTTTTTATCGATTTTTGTGTTAAAAATCAAAATTAAAAATTACGTTGATACCAAACATGCCCTAAGCAGAGGCTTGGTCGCTTTACAGCCCTAAGTTTAGTTTATCCTATTCAACTTGCGTGCTTATGTTTATGGTCCTTTGTGACCGGATAAGTAGCTTTCCATGTATAATATATAACATATTATATATTATAATAATATACATATTATATATATATATGTCCCGCAACAAGACTTATGTATGATGTTCTGCAGTTTTTTAACAGAATCCGTAACTTTACCACGGGTCCCATTCTTCAGAGGTCAAATTTGACCTTTTTTCTTCGATTTTCGTATCGAGCTAGGCTCATAGCCGTGTTTGAGCAAACCGTCGCACTTGAGTATATTTCGCCGCCCGTGCAAGCTAAACATCGCGACCCAGCATCGGGTCGACCCAAATCGAGAGTGTTGCCCCGCTAGCCATCGTCATGAATCCTGAAACAGTTACACAAGCACGTTGAACTTAGCCACAACAACACTTAAGCGTGCAAAGTTGCAGCAACAACCTAACAAGCCGAAAAAAAAAACAACCTAACAAATTTATAAAATAGAGTCAAGGATGATAAAAACCATATGTCACTCTAGAAAGTTAGCGACATCAAATCAATTTAATGAAACAGGAAATAGAGTAAGTAAAGCAAAAACAAATAGAAGATATTGAAACCATAAAAACTCTTTTACACGGCTTGAATGTTAAAGAAATTAAAAGAAATATTTAAGAAGAAATTAAAGAAATTAAAGAAAGGCAGGCGTTAAAAATGAAAATAATGTACTAGAAGATTGTTTTTAGCAGATGATTTCAAAAAAATATTTGATAAAAATTTTCTTAAAGGTAAATAAAGATTTTAAAATAGATATTATAACTTTGCTTGATATAGATGTTAAGTAAACTAGCATAAAGTTTGGAGTAATTCCTACAGAGAATATCTTTAAGGAACCTGAAAAAACTTAAAAGCTGCAAACAATTTAAAATTAAAAATAAATTACAGGACTAACACCTATATTTGTAAAAAGGGATTTGTAATAAAAACTTATTTTATTATAATTAATAAAATTAGTTAAATGATAGTATTAGAAACACATTTTGCAAAGTTTATAAGTCATTATTTAACGAGCCTTAATGGTATTTTAACCAAGATTAATGGTAAAAGAATTTATTTTTCTTTTGATAAAGATTTAAATATAGAATATTTATGTTCTATAAAGAGATATTCTATTTATGAGCTTTGATGCTATTCAACTTAGCTTTAAATTTATCTTTAAAGGTTTGCATTGGATTTGAAGAGTTTTTAACTAAAAGATTTTTACTATATAAATTATGATTCTACAATCCAAAGCAACCTCTTCCTCCTCTCTTCAACAAGTCATAAACTCCAGTAAAAGGTCTAAATTTATCTAGTTCAAAAGAATTCAAACACCCACAATTTTTATCTAAAAATCCACAAACATCTGTGTCCAAACAAAAAAGTAAAGCTATGGAGAGAAATCCTATAAAGAGAACAAAATCTCCTATAAAAAAATATAGGTGAGGAATCATCATCATCTTATATGATAGGCCTAAAAAATAGTTAAAGCAGCTTAATTTCTAAAATTTGGCAATTGTTTTCAAAGACTCAGTGGAAGAAGCCTCTAAAAAAGAAAAGATCTTCTCATCAATAATATTTGACAATCCTGAAAAGAAAATTATTTAAAAAAAACAAGTTTTTTCGAAAGGTAAAAGAATTTCTAACTATTGCATGATATATACTTCTACAAGTCTTGTTATATATAAGTCTTACGTTTCTTGGCTAGGTCTAAAGAAGCAAAAGTCTTGCTGCAGACTTGCAGGATGTTTTTAAAAAGCAAAAGTCTTGATCCATGTGAATGACCAAGGATCAGATGATAACACAAGTTTGTCTGTACCTTTTTGACTAGTAGAAATTGTGTTGACTTGAGAAATAATAATTCCTTTCCCCTTCGAATCTCCCTCCCTTTGCAGTAGCTTCACTAATTGTGTATACTATTATGAAGGGAGGTGGCAACCAGGGGCGTCTTGAAAAGGCTCTCTACTTATTGAGTAAGAATCCATCTTAGAAGGGAGACTATTCAGGTTAGTTTCTACTTGATGGATAGCTTTGCTCTGTTTTGGCTATTTTCTCTGGGTGAGTAGGAATTTTTGTTGCTTATTGAGAAATTGAGGGGAAACCATGCTTTCGATAGCACTTAGATTTTGTGTCCATTGTTATCATACAAAGTGCAGATGAGTTTTTTAGATTACTGATGGAATTTTTTTATGTCTGATTTGGCATAGAGTGCTTGAGGGTCAATAGCAAGGGTAGTCAGATTGTTTTGTAAAGAAATGTTCAGCTACCTTTCATGTTGGGCAACCATGGCAAAGACTTTTTTGATATTGGGTAAGGGGTCAATTAGCATAATATGTGACTTCACAGTAAAATAGGATTCGTTCAAGCCTCTAAGAAACTTGATCACACAATCGTCATCCTAATAGGTTTTAATAGTAGTTTAACAGATCACAAGGGCATTGGAGTTCACACCTGCATCTGGGCAATAGTCTGAGATTGAAAAACTCATCCCATAGCATCTTGAGATGACTATAGTAATTTGAAACTGAGAATGTCCCTTGTCGGAAACTGTAAATTTCCTCTTATAAGTTTGCTATTCTAAATAAATCTACCTTTGAAAATCTTCCTTCCAAGCCTTCCATAAATCTACTGTAGAGTCAAACCAAATAATGTTTTATGCTAGTGAGTTTGTCATAGATATCAGTAGTTCGGAGAGCATCATGGTATTATACCTTTCCCAATAGACAAAAAGAGTCATCTTTGTCAGGCATTAGAATGGTACCATCGATAAACTTAAGCTTGTTTTTGGATAATAATACCATGTGAATTGATCTTGTTTATGAGTGGTAAGTGACTCATGTCAAAAGAGATGAGACTAGGACTAGGGAAGGATTTTTATTTAGATATAAGCTGGGTGATCTTCTGATCTTAAAACGTTTTGATTGTAATGTCCTTAATTTGCAGTGATACTGGCATAGAAAGGCCAGACATGATGAAAAAAGCAAAGGAGATGAAGAAAAGATAGAGGCCTGAAAAGCTGATTGTATTATAACAAAAGCAAAGTGAGCTAGAGACAATGCTCTGATGCCATGTTGAAAAACAGATGAAAGAACAATTTTAGCTCAAATTTTTATTAAAGAGGAAACACCTTTTATACGCTCTTGTTCAGTATTTTGTTATAACAGAACTTTGTAACAAAAACCAGAAAAGGAATCTTTGTAACAACTAAGTCAAATAAGAAATAAAGCAGAAAAATAAAAAATAGAAGAGATTGAACTTGGGCACGACTACTTCTCTGAACTTGGAAATAGATCCAGATGAGATAAGACCTTGATCTTCTTGTGAGAATCAACCCAGATCCGGTAAAGAAGCAGGTAGGAGGAGATCCGCTCCATCACCTGGTCTAAAGTCCCTTTGTCAGCTAGGTTTCAATTAAAACAGGGGTCGTGCTTGGGATTTGCGATTAGGGTTGCCACCTTCTGCTTCTTCGACAGAAAGTTCCTTAAATTCAATTTTGGAGTATGCTATGCTATGCAATCAAGATGCTTACAAGATTTAGGGGATGTTTTCTGACTTAATCAACCTCAGTGAAATATCATCGATTCTCCAGCTTGTAAAACAAACTGCCAAAGCTGATTAAAAGACATCGACTTAGTAACCACTATGCAGAAGGAAAACCAAGTTTTACCAGGAGAATCGTGTGAGCTATTGCTGGCCATAGAAGCTGATTCATCTGCTATAGATGACATATTCATCTTTTCTAGCTCATGTCTCTTTTTCGATTGGGTCTGGAAATTTTCATTCCTCTCCTGACAAGAGAATGCAGATTAGCTCAAAGGTGACATGCTATATTTCTATGGCTATGCCAAGGTAAAACCATTTGGAACTCGGTTAATTTCCATCTATGAACCCCTATCAGTCTATGCCTTTTTTCACATTTCATTAAGGAGTATATGATAAGGTCACTATCACTGGGGATGTTGACCCAAAATAAGGACGGCAGTATTACATATATAAATATGTCAACATAAGATGCAATCAGCTGTACTGAGCAACAATATCTGACGAGAAAAGGTATTACTAATTATCCAGATCCATTCTTGCTAAGCTAACCAAGTTATGACTGCTTGCAGCATAATGATCATAAACAAAGAGAAAACATAAATCTTAATTGAATGAAGCAGTCTTGACAGAGGACAGAATATTCAAACTATTATTGCTCAAGCGACGCCCAAGAGGGACAAATTGAATGAAAATTCATAACAATCAAACCTTAAACTCATTATTGTTCTAAAGTTCGCTACATTCAAAACCTACTTTTGCTGCAGATATCACTTCTCTGAAATCTGAAGAGTGCTCTTCCCATGAACACCAATCAAAGAAATGGCTCAGTTAATTCCAGCAGTAGTCCACTTTTATGTGTAAAACCATGTATTACCTATAAAAAGCTAGAGCATAGATTGGCAGGCTGCAAAGCATAATGCATGATAAAAGGAAATGATGAGAACGATGTGGAAAGAGAAAAGGATGGCCATCACAATAGACTTAAATGGCACACTCTAACATAAGCATGCACATCCTGCGTGTATACCGTTCGGCTTGCTGCTTCGTTTTCCATTCGACACGTCCATATCTTCTGAAGAAGCTTTGAATCACATTCAAGTACTGTGAGACTAAAAGTGTCTTCTAAAAATAAGAGGATATCCATTAATCTGATAATAATTAGATTGGCATATTTCTTGAAGGAGATCATTGAAAAAATATTAGTCCTTGAACACTAATCAAAAACTCCTTCATGACATACTTCACGGTCTCTATGTTTCAATCTGATAATTTGAAATTTAGTGAAGATCACATCGCTATCAGGTTTGGTTTAACGTGGTTTTATTTCCTCAAGTTAGACGCATAAACCCAGCTGAGGCAAGCCATAAACTTTGCATGAAATTTGCATACCAATGAGATACGCTTCTTGATTTCTCTTCCTCAGTGAACCGTAATACTATGTAAATAATAATTTTCTTTTCTCTGATGGTTGTGAAAATATGTAAGACAAAAGTACCACAGAGATAGAAGGAATGACTGGAATTCAAAAAAGAAAAAAGCGAAGGCAAAAAAAACTAATACTTGTACATGGACAAGAAAGCAACTTCAATTTAGAACATTAAGAATGACCTTGTGATAACAATTTTTGCATCTCTTTCAATCTTTTGTATAATCCAAAAGACACAGCTGCCATAGCATCACTACCACCTGTCTCTGTTACTTGTGTGAGAGAAACTGAAATTACTGGCATTCCTTTGGATTTCTGTGCAACTAAGTTGGCATATGCAGCACCTGACCACCAACTGACCACCCCGTTATCTTTCATAAGTTCTAAATATCACATCATAACTCACTCCAACTAAAACAGATACTCTAATCAGTTAGCCACTGAACTATTTCAATCCATAGCAAGAAAATTCTAAAGGAAAAAATTCAGATACTCTACATCCTATCCAGTGGCAATGACTTAACAAGTCTTAATACCGAATAAACATTAGAAGCAAAATTGAACCTAATATACCCATGTTCTCAATTTTTCTTATAGGATGAGGAAAATAAGTTACCATCTAGATTTGAGTGTCCCTCCAGAACAAGCTTTACATCTTCAGATCTAATGGAACCTATGATGTAGTCAACAAACTCAGACCACGAAACTCCAATTCCAGTGCTGTCCCTCTATACACAATTAATTCATAATGGTAATTGCTTCAGCACATGAAAAGCTACTTATAATTACCCTTTATCTAGTCACGGAGGACTACAAACATAAGGAAGCAAGGTGAATAGAAACAACTAAACTAAGCGCTGTAAAAAGACCAAGGCTCTACTTAAAAGTTCAAGAGCTTGACTCAACAGGTGCTTCTATATCAAAGGATTGATTCCAAGCATTAGTTTCAAATTCATTTAATCAAAGCCTAAGCAAAGATGGGCTCAACTTAATTTGTCTTCAAATCAAGCATTAGTTTCAAAAAAAGAGCTTGACTCTTTTTTGAACTTTTGCAAGTCACAGGTTTATTCATTGTATCTACAGCCCTGTCATTTTAAGCCCCCATTCATGCATTCTTTCTGGCAACTTATTTAATGACTATTTAGGATTCTTATCCCACATCAAAACGGCAAAGGTAAGTCTCATCCTACTATTTTAAGAAAAATTTATGACTGCAAATCTGACTGAATAAATGATATCAATTAGAATTTGTACAAAGAATTAAACAAGGAAAATTTTAGAGAAAAATTAGGAGGAAAGCTCCCAATAAAATAGAGTTGGCAACAAGGTTTTTTTAATAATTATATATTTACATTAATGGCCTCCCCCTTAACACCGTCAAAACAAAGTTTTTTATCCAAGCCTAAAGAAAGTAAAATCAGAGCTAACCCATGACCGGTATCTAGATTGAGAAAAGAGAATTCCTGCTCAGCAATCATTAAAAGAAGGTCACAAGGATGGCTAGATTGATCCAACGTGATCGTAACAACAGCCTGCATTGTTTAAATTTTACTATTTCTTCCCACCTCCAAAGTTACATACGAACAACTATAAGGAAGATACACCCAAGATTCAAGTTCATTCAATCATTCTCAACAAACCCACAAAAGAAAAAGAAAAGAACCCAACAGAAAGAACGCTCACCAACTCAGTAGTGATATAAAGAGTTTGTACTTTTAAAGCGAAACGTATTGAACAGTAAAGCTTTGTAACTGACCATGTCTTCGAGCCGGTCCACCGAATTGACGGCCTCGCAAGTGTTGGAGTAGAAATCAGTAACATGGTTTTTGAGACTGTAGTAATCCGGAGCCAAGACATGCATCAAGAATCGCCGCAATGGCAAAGAACTAGAATCCGAGTTCTTGGCCCACTCGGCTTTAGGTTCGCCAAAGATCGGTTCAAAATTTTCGAAAACCATTCTCTGCTGCGATTCAGTAGAACCAGTACTCCCAAGTCACAAGAAAAGGATTAACTTTTAGGCATTGGATATGAATTTGCATACATAATTAACATACAGATCAATAAGCAATCCGGAATGTGATTGCCTATTCCTCCTGATTAGCTAACGAGAAAATGCGGGGAAATTGAGACGAAGAGGAAGAAGATAACCCAGAACCAAAAAAAAAAAAAAAAAAACACCGCTTGAGAAAAAGTGAAGGAGAATTACTGTCAAAAATGAAGAATTTGTAATTTTTTCGGGAACCAAGCAAATGATGAAGCCTACCGAAGAAAGGGTAGGAACCCTGAAACTGTTGAAAAGCCTGCTCTCTGTGTTCTAACTTTGAAGAAGTGGCTTCATTAAACTCCATCCTCACAAGTCATAATAATGTTTTTATTTTTATTTTTATTTTATTATTAAAATAAAAATAAATGTATATAGCCCAATCATTTTAATTACGTTAACATATGTTAATTAGGCTAATCTTTGTAATAACGTCAAAGCTTTATTTACTTAGGCTGAAAACGATTTGATTTTTAAATTTAATTTTTAAATTTTCTAAACACAAAAATTAATAAAAAATATTAAAAAAATTTTAAATTTTTTTTTAATATATCACAAAAATCATAATATAAAAATATATAAAATTTAATACAAAAATATAATATCTACAACCAAAAATTACAACAAAAAATTCAAGGCCATTTGAAAATGATTTAATTTTTAAATTTAATTTTTAAATTTTCTAAACACAAAAATTAATAAAAAACATCAAAAAAATTAAAAAATACTCTAATATAATACAAAAATTAAAATAAATAATACAAAAATTTATAAAAATATACAAATTTTAACATAAAAATATCACATTCACAAGTAAAAATCACAATAAAAATCAATCAAACGTTCTTAAATCAAACGGTCTTACTATAACAAAGCAAATCAAGGAAAGGTGATGTTGACAACAGTGTGTAGATCTATAGCAGCGCACCCCTATGGTGGTATACAGACTCAGCAACTCGCAGGCCCCTCTTTCGACATCACCATCGTTGATTTGCTTTGTTATAATAAGCTTCACCTTCGTCTTTATCGCATGAATTGAACAGTAAAATTGGTTGAGAAATGGCAATCTATATCAGGACTGGCACCAGATCGAATCGAACCAACACACATCTCGGGTCGTCCGAACCCGCTTCTTCCCGGGCAAGCCTCGTTCCTCTTCCTCCAACCTTTCATCTGGGGTCGTTCGACCAGCAAGAAAACTGGAGCAAGTCAACCACGGGTTCCGCTTACTGAGCCGATCCGGAGGAAGTGCAGCCTCAACGGAATCGGGCTGTTGATTCGAGGAGGCAAGGAGGTTATCTTCGACGGTGAAGATCGGCCCAGTCCCACAGAGAAAAAGAAGTAGGATGTCGTTGCGTTGGGAGAACGCTATATATATATATAGATAAATATATAATATTTTTATAATGAAAAAATGGCCAATATTATATTATACATGGAATCCAAATGATAGAATTGGATTTTGTATTATATGTGATAGAAATTGGATTGTTACAATAAGAAAGATTTTTAAAAAAAGGGAAGAAAATGAGAAGTGTTACAAAAACCAGCAGACTCTAATGAGATCCGCCTGAACCTTAGCACACCAAGATCAAATAAATAAAATTTTAAGTATCTTCAGGCACAATCTTCAAGCTCTTGGACTTGAAGGACAAATTCTTCAAGACCCTAAATAAACATGCCACAATACGAAGCTTGATTTGTGGTCTAGGAGGAGGAAGCAACTTGCGATCAGTGCCTCCTCGCCCACCATTGTTGAGTTCCTCCATGGTAGCTCAAAAAATGAAGGTGAAAACTTGTTTACTTAACAAAAGCAAATCAAGGAACGGTGAAAGAATTTGATTTTGAAACTGATACTTGAGAGTGTGTACTTATAGTCTTATTAGGATAAAATGTAACACATGACTAACTCTGGTTGGGGAGATGGGTGGACTTGAAGTGTTGGCTTGGATTATCGTATTTATTTATTTTTTAAACATCTTTTTGCCCTTGTAACTTTTTTCTTCTTCTTCTAATATTTCCTGGGATATTCCATTGCAGGACTGTTTCTTGCCTAATAAATTACAATAATTCATAAAAGACAAATATACTATGTGATGGTGGAAAATAATTTAGCGTAACACCCTTTCTAATTATATATATAAAAATAAAGCTTTAGTATGACTCACACAAACTCATAATAAACAAACAAGCCCTTCAGACCACAAAAACCTCTGTTGCCATTTAATATCAATACTATATCCCACTTCTATATTAATCACATACGTAAATCACCTATTTGTACTTAGTCTCATTGAAAAGAGTTGTTGTCCGATGGTAATAACAACTTTATGTGGGTTAATGTAAATGATGTTGTGTAATATGTTGAATCTTGATGTTATCCTTCATACCTCTTAACATTCGGTCAACTTAAGTAAAGGTTCAGTCGACGGATTGTCTATAGGTTTTTATTCGGTCGACCAATTATCCTTATTCAGTCGATCGATCGAAATGGATCAACTAACCTTAAGCAATTTGACCCCTTAAATAAAAAAGTTTAACACATTAAACCAAATTCAAACAAAACCAAAACATATTTCATATTTAAACTAATTCTAATTATCATTAAAATAGAATTTCTTTAACTTAGGTTATCAAAACTTAATTTCATACTAACTTATACATTTTTAATCAATTAAATCACTCATCAAGAGGTTTAACTACATATAATCACATCAAGAAAACACACAAGCCTCTTTATTATGCACTTATATGCATATTTTAAGATATGTATGCATAAATGGACAAATATAAGCCTCTTAAACTGTTAAAATAAAATTAAGCAAAGTTTACATAAAAAATAAGTAAACTTAAACTAATTTGCTTCCTCAAGCTTTATATCTCCATGAAATTCAATTTTTGCTTTGAAGCTCTTGAGCGATCATACTTGAATTTTGTTCATATTTATATTTCAATCACACTTAAAACCCAAGCATTAGTAATAAACATAGTTTTTTCATTACAAAAAATAAGGTGGAACTCCTTTGGTTTAACAAAAATGATTTCGAGAAAGTTTAGAAGTTCATTGAAATAATTTTTAAAACTTTAGAAAGTTTTCAAGTGTTTAAATTTCCATAACCAAGGTATATGTTGCATTTTGGTTTAATTGAAATGCCTTGGTGTCTAAAAGCATTTTAGGATTGAATTCAAACTTGTTTAAACTATTTTGGAGTTAAAAAAATGCTTTAGAAGTCTTTATGAAAGAAGTTAGTATGCTTATGAATTTTTTAGAATTTGTTATAAAAATAAAGTTTCTAAATCAGTTTTATTTGTTATAAATAAAGACATATCTGTATGTTTAAACTTATTTAATAGGTATTGATGTCAAAAAT
>JAOXYD010000134.1:19128269-19140466 GCA_028565735.1 Pinacopodium congolense
TAGGTATAACTTGTTTAAGTGAGGTACATCCTAAACCAATCCACCGTTGTCAAATTTAGGAAACTTAACCCAAATTAAGTCTGAAGCCTTAGCCATTTTTAGTCTCTTGAGTCAAGTGTTATTGCATTCAGTTCATCTTGTATCTTGCATATTTTGCTTATTTTGCGTAATATTCAACCCAATCAAATTCTGGATTTATAAGTTAATTGCGCATCGTTGAGTTAATTTAGTTGCATATTTTACTTTCCTTTGGGTACGGTACTTAGTTTTATTCTGTTTTATATTACTTGTTAACAAGGTTCGCTTGCCTCAATTGTTTAGTCTAGGTTAGATTCTTCATATATACATTGTTTTAATTAGATCAGCAATAAGTTTTTGGCGCTGTTGCTGGGAAAAGTCCTAATTATAAGTGATTAGGCTAGATGGTGTTCATTTTCTCAGGTTTATTTATAGTATAGTCATTTATTTACCTATTTAGTTTGTTTAAAAGTTGATTGCTTGCTTTTGCTTGTTTTGATTTAGCATTTTTTTTCTAATTTCTAGTCTTTCGATTTGTTTTCTTTGGTTTATGCACACCCATGGTCACAAGCCCAAGAGTTTGCCACTGGATACTAAAATTGAAACAAGTTCACAGGTTGAGTTAGGAAGCAAGGTTGGCTCAGAGTAGTAAGGCAAAAGAGGAGATCATAAAAGAAGAGAAAATTGAAGAGTTGTTTGTATGGATGGCACGTTGAGAAGAAGAGATCATACAACATAGTGATGGAGGAAGAGAATTGACTATGATGGATCGGACTATGGGGCACAAAAATAGGCCTCTACCTCCCATTGTAAGGCTGACGATTACAGCAGCCAATTTTGAGATCCCCTACAGTATCACTTTTATGGTCAGGGAATCTCATTTTGGTGGATTGCCTTCAGAGGATCCAAACACCCACTTGGAGACATTTTTGGATATTAGTGACTTATTTAAGAAGGATTGGGTGTCGAATGATGCAGTAATATTGAGGCTTTTCCCATTTTTAGTCATAGATAAGGCTAAAGCATGGTTGGCTTCATTGTAGTCAGGGTCTATTATCCTTTGGGATGAGCTGATGAGACTGTTCCTAGCTAAATTCTTCCCACTTGCCAAGTTTGCTAAAATGAAGAATAAGATCACTTCATTCACTCAGTATGAGAATGAGAGCTTATATGAGGCATGGGAGAGATTTAGAGATACGTTGACACAATGCCCTAGTCATGGTTTCACTACTTGACAGCAGGTTAATACATTTTATACTGGAGTGACTCTTTCGACTAGAAGTACTATTGATGTAGCAGCTAGAGCTAGTCTGAACAGAAAGACCCTAGATCAAGCTTATAGACTGATAGATGAGATGGTCACTAGCAATTTTCAGTATCACGCAAAGAGATAACCTAGAAGACCTGCTGGTCTTATGTTGTGGATAATACAGTAGTCTTATTAGCTCAGATGGATGTGTTGACAAGAAAGCTAGATAATTTGAAGCATAGTGTAATAGGTGGAGCCAATTCATCGATCAAGAGTTGTGCTATGTGTAAGGATTGTGGCTGGGATTCACATCAGTCTTCAGAATGTCAAGTTGGAAATCCCTTTGCTCAGGAGTAAGAAGAGGCCCATTATGTGGGCAATTTTAAAAAACAGAGATGAGATCCATATTCCAACACCTACAATCCCAGGTGAAGGAATCATCCCAACTTCTCCTAGAGAAATGATCAATTAGCACAACCTTTTAACATTCAGAGGTAGCCACCCCCTGGTTTCAAGGCCACCAGTTCTATTCCAGCAAAAAAATCTAACCTTGAAGAGTTACTTTCAATGTACATATCCAATACCGCGTTTATGATGCAAAATCAAGAGTCATCCATCAGGAACTTCGAAAACTAGATGAATCAAATTGATAGTTGCTAAAAGAGAGACCTCCTGGGTCATTGCCGACTACTACAAAAGCTAATCCGAGGGAACATGTAAAGGCAATTACATTGAGAAGTGGCAGACAGTTTGAGGAAGCTAAAGAGAAGCAAAAGAGTGAAGCAGTGGAGCAGAATGATGAAGAAGTAAGCTAAGAAGTGAGTAAGGAGGAAAAGGAAGCACCAACTGCTAAGGAAGAGCGTCCAGGAAGCACCAGCTGCTAAGGAAGAAGGTCATAGGTTATTTGTTGATCTCATTACAAACAATGTTTTGAATGCCGTACCTATACTGATACTGAATTTGTCCTAAAAATAGTATTGTACTGATACCGACCAATACCAGTACCATTTCGAATAATTTTTTAAAATTATAAAATAATCTCTAAAATTTATAAAATTTATAAATTAATCTATAAATATATTTGTAATAGGAAATAAGAATTAAACATTTAAATTCAAAATTTTATTTAAATTTGTTTTTAAAATTTTTTTATTCTCGATACAGGGCGGTACAGCGTGTTCCAGTCGATACTGACCGAAACAGTCGGTACCGACCGGTATTAAAATCCAGTATGATACATGTTTACTCTTTTCCATTCCATAGCTGGTACGAAATAGAATTCAAAACCCTGCTTCAAAGATTAAAAAGTTATAAGTTGATTATATGTTAAGGAATTAAAAGTAAAAAAAAAAAGAATAAAATTTAAATTCAGATCATAATCGAATTCTTGATATTTTCAATTGAGACTAAGATTATATCTAAGGTTACCAAATCCAAATTTGATAGCTAAATTTTCGGTGTTACTAATTCTTCTTTTGTTTTTAATAAATGAAAGGTAACAACTTAAGCTGATAATTGTAGTGATGCTGACCTTAGCAGATAGAGAATGTTTTCCACCAATTTTTTTTCCTTCTTGACCTTCGGCCGCCATAACTTTTATAACTTTTTTTTCCTTTATTCTCTAAAAATTAAGGCCGATGATAAATGGTCAAAACTCAATTGCTTGTTTCTAGAATCCAAAAAAAAAAAGTCAAAATCTGAATAACCACAAAGATCATCAAGAAAAATAAGTTACATAACAAGCCCAAAAATTAAGATAGCGTAGTAAAACAAACTTTTAACTTTTAATTTACCAAGTAACAACGTAAATTTTTAACATTCGATTGAGAATTTTTCTGCGCTTTTTTATAATTATTTTGTACTACTTTTTTTTATTTAAAATACCCTTATCCTTTTTTAATGTGAATATAGGATTATCATATCTTATAATTAAAGTTTGTTTCCTAAATCCTTGTTCAAGACAAATTCTCATAATCGTATTGGGTTATATTTTCTTATTATGACCAATTACATGCATAGATAGAAATTGTCATGCACATATAATTAATTAAATAACAAGATTTTAAGTTACTAATGTAATACACTTTCTAGTTTAATTACTTTGTTAAACTACGACTCAGCAATCAAAATTAACAAATCCTCCTAAACTCACGTACTAAAATTTCAGTTCAACACAACTAATTAAGAAGATAAATCCGCGTTAAATGATTACGACATATTTTTGGTATGCATGTCAAATTCAACTTTGAATATATATATATATATATATATGCATACAATATATGTATATATATATATATCTTTATAATGATCAGTTTCAACTTTATAGGATTATTATTTGCATTCAAAACCTTCTTCCCTTATGATTTTGATGATTACTGTAATCAGACAGAGGATGATATAATGGAAAGTGGTAGTGTTCCCACTGATCATCAATGGCTAGAGAGTGGTCTTTGTGTTCCACTAGACCCCATTGAACAAGTTATTGATCTCTTTCCTAGTCTGGTCAGTGAACCCTTTAACGGTGTGTGGTTAGGCACACAGGATTCCAAAAGCTTGGAGAATACTAAAGATGGAAGTGGAGACCATGACAGCAAATTAGTAGAGGGGTTTCAAGGAAAACCTGAACCAAAGTCTGCAGAGAAAAAGTCAGGAGCAGAGTCTCCAGGGAAAAATTCAGGAGCACCTGAGGCTGAAGAGATGAAGAGTTGGTTAAACCATTACCTGAACAAAGGTTTTGGCTGTAAAAAGGGAAGAAGCAAGCGAGCTATGAAGCAAGAGAAAGTAATCTATAAGAGGAATAAAGAAGAAGTAATACAGGTGCAAAGAAGATGCAGCCATTGTCAAGCACAGAAAACCCCACTTTGGAGAATGGGACCAATGGGTCCTAGAACGTTGTGCAATGCCTGTGGGGTTCGTTACAAGACTGGCAGACTCTTGCCGGAATACAGGCCGGCGGCAAGCCCGACTTTTAATAAATTCAAACATTCTAACTTTCACAAGAAGATACTAAGGAAAAGACAGGGATGTGTTGTACATTAGATTTTCTAATTCAAGTTGTTAGATAGATAGAACATTGGGTAAACGCTTATTAGAAATAGATTCTCTTTTCTTGTATTTATTCATGACTTCGATTAGGGTGTAAGTCTTTGATTAGCTATATTCATAGATCATTATTATTCAATATCAGAATAAATTATCTCTTTTCGTGTATTTATTCATGACTTTTATTAGGGTGTAAGTCTTTGATGATTAGCTATATACATAGATCATCAGACATCATTATTTGCCAACAATGAAATATTTCCAAGAAAGTGGTACCAAAAGAAACCAGGAAACGATTCCCCTAATAAGTGAAAGAAGCATGGCTATTAAGCAAAAGAATCAATGTCTAATGAATTCACGGTCTACACTTTCTGTCCTTATCATTTGTAATAGGTTTACACAAGTGATCCAAAATTATATAACTGTAAATTGGATAAGGTTATACAAGAATATGAATTCAATATAAATTCAAATATGTTAACTGAATTAGGCCATGTATCGACACGAATACTGTATAAATTTGTATGTGTAAATTGAGATTATGCAAGAATCCGAACTGATAAGATTCTTTGCCAAATTGAGTAATCTACTTGAGTTAGATTAGGCTATATCTTTGTAGAATTCTCCTATATCCCTCTTCCAATTTATCAATCTCTCAATCCCTAATGTTAATTCATCATTCTCCTTAAGCTAATCAGGATTTAAAAAGATAATACAAGAACTAATAACTGTAGGTTTAATTATATGAATTACTTACAGATCAAACTTGCTCGTTTGTTCAGCTCCACAAAGTGTTTCCTTTTCCTTTTTGCTCCACCAGAGAGGGTTCCAGTCTTCTCCTATCAGGAATCAAACTCTTTTCAGTGTCTGACACCAATATTAAAGAACGAAGATCACAACAAAAATAAAGCATATCTTGCAATAAACTATGTCCAATGCCTTTCACCCTCACATCAAATCACTGAACCCTGGTAGCTCCCAAAGAAATTTAACAGTGGACACAAATGTCAAAGAATAAGATGGTAGAGGAAAAACAAAAAGTAAAGGTTTTTACTTCCAGGTACAGAAACTATAACTCAATTAAAGAATGCAAGCCTCACCATGATTGCCAGTAAAATACCTCACTTATGGGCATTAAACCAAATAAATATACAAATGAATCAAGTGTCTTTTTACAGAAGTTAAGGAAAAGGAAAATACATGGCTTATCAGTCTATATAGAAAATTGCAAAGCTACCTCACTTGTCAAATACCTCATATCCATGAATGCTGATGGAGATTGATACAAAATGGGAAAAGAAAATGCAGCAAAAAGAAACAAGGCTGTACAGCAAGGGCTGTATAGATTGGGTATAAAAAGGTTTTGATTGTCATGAAATGGGAGATTCTGCTCTTTCTTTAGCCCTCTAGAGCATAAGACCAGTAGAGAAAACGTGATTGTGTTTGAAGTATGATCCAAGCAACATTTCAAAAGCCAACAACCTCCTTTCTAAAAGTATGATCATTAAAAAAAAAGAAAAGAAGTTATCATCCCACTGAAAGAATGCTTCATTAACCACTAATTTGATTACTTTTAATTTGTTGAGAATGCAAAATAAACTTGGGGGCTTTTAGGTAGCAAATAATTGAAGACAAAAATGAATCAGAACTAAGTAGCGGGCATTAACTGAATTAACAGAGAAATCGACCTTGAAGTTTGATATGAATGATTGGAAGCGCTGAAGTTGAATATAATGCTTGAGAAAAGTACCAATATACATAAACAATAGCAAATATATAATTGTAGCTTTGAAAGCTAACCTCAACAGCAAGCACCCTGCCAGTAGACGCTTCAGATTCATTCCACTTCATTTGAGAGCAAAGTACATTCCTTGCCCCAGCTCTCCAGTCAGGAAGGCCAAGAAGTACCGCAACTAGACTGACCCTACGTAATCAAGACAATTTCATTTCAAATATTGCAAAGAATTACTCAACTACGGTCGAACTAAAATATAGGATTTCTAAGCAATAGAAAATGTACTTATCAAATAAATGGCTTTTAAGAATTACTCAAGTATTAGGTGATTGTTCTATCTAAGTATCATGATTTTTTATTTTTTCTTTTTTGCCCCAGAATAGAATATTTTAATTTGACCCCTAATCAATTCAGAGTACAACGGAGGGAATTTAATAATCTATACTTAAGCAAACAAGCCAAAATCCATGACTTGTTATTTCTCTGATTCATAATTGCCTTTCTTTTCCTTCTGAAATAGAAATGTTTTATTTCTTTTATCTAAATTCTCCTGTTATGAGATTCAAGACCACATCAAAGCCTATAACTACTTTTTCTATAACTTTTCCAACAAACTCTTACATGACAAAGTTGACAAAACAAATTTCTTATCTATATGAAAGATGTTCAGCGGATTCAAAATTTCAAAGAGACTAGTGCCTATGATTTCTATCAGAAGGTTTGCACAGACATCCAAATAGAAACATATAAAAATATATATATGATTTGATTTGTGATTGAACATCAGCTCCAAGTATGAACACCACAGCTTCCATACCTACCCACCACAACCCAACCAAAGAAAACAAACAGAAATAAGGACAGTCTTAACAGCTTACTTAAAACCAAACATTAATTGAAAATAAGTAATGGGTATACAGATTGAAGAAGAATAAAAAGAGTATATACTTAGAATACTACTGAGAATATAATTCCCCTCTTCATTCAGAAAAATGAATCAATGCAGGCCAACATGATTAAGAATAGCAAAAGGAATAACAATCAATAGTCATCTACAAAAGTTAATAATTCGTGAAATCCATAAACACAGATTTCATGAAAGTTGAAATATTTCACCCCCTGTCCCTATCAAAATGAGAAAGAAATGGAATAAAGGTCTTCTGCAGATCACCACACCTGAGGTGTTCCTGCACTAGTTGCAGCCATAGCTTCAGCACATGTAGTAGGATATTTCTCTTCAAATCCAAAAAATTGTATTATTCATTTGACATGAGTAGTTGAAGCAAACTCTCCTAAGAGAAAAATGGATTATAGGAGTGTGTGACTTGGACTATTGATTTGGCCATGAAGATATATATCTGCCACATTGGAATTCACAATCAAATGTGTCTTTGTTCCAACCCTTGCGTAAGTCCATACAGAGTATAGGCTGGTTTGCTTAAAGAGAATTCTTTCTATGATCAGACCCAATCATGTTGATGCAGAACCCAAACAACTAAGGCGCACACATTCTTGTGGAGTTTGTGAAGGAGGTGATGATCCATCATCAAATTCAAATTCTCTGTCAATATCACCCGCTTTCTTTACTTCCTCTGATACCATTGTTTCTCGTCTCGCCTCATATGCAACTGCAGAGACAAGTTTTTGCACATATCCAAGATATCCAACGCAATCACAAGTGCCGGGTGCACTCAGAGTAATGAAACCAATCCAGCAGAAAGAAGTAAAGGAAGTTTGGGGTCAACAGCTTTTGTGTCATAGTGTGTGGCAGCAATTGACGATAAATATTGATCTAATAATCCTTCCAAGAATCTCCTTGAGTTTCTGAGGGGAAATTTTGGATCCTTTAGGAAAAACCTGACATAGATTCCACCAACCTGCATAACAATGCATATTTATGTTCATTGCAGAACTCTATAAGATATTTTATTAACTGCATTTTACTGTTTTTACTTGGGAGATAGCATTTCCCTGTGGTTGACCTCTCATTTCCTGTTGTCCAGAAGCTTGCTCAGGTACAACCCAATCAACAACACTACCTTTCATCTGTTCACGGTACAACTCTGATGCCATGGTTGCAATCAGTGTGGACAGAGATGCCGCCATTGCTGGTGTCCACACAAGTTCCGGTGTTTCTGTTGTCCATTCAAACGCAGTTACAACAGGACCATCCCTTATAACTGATACCAGGCCATCTGGAAGAAACCTTCCCAGTGTTATAGCAACTAGGCCCATGCATTGGCTGCCCAAGAAGCTTCCCCAATAAAGCTGCAACTGCTCGTTGTTGTAAGGGAACATCCTCTGCTTACAGTAATTAGGTTCATCAATGAAATGTGATCCCAAGAATAAGTATAAACTATAGTGAAGGAAAGATCCTTACTTTGCAAGGGTATCAGAAGCTCAAGAATGTACACCGCATCACCATGCTTTGCAGTTGCCCAAGCAAGTTCTGGGGTGAGCATAAAGAACATGCAGAACACCTTCCCAACAAATGGGAGATGAGTGCAGCATTTGTAGTAAAAGGAGAAGACTAGATCCATCAGCAACCATAGCTTCTAAGCAAGGAGCACAAGAAGTCAAGAGAGACAAAACATCCAGGCAAAGTTGATTAATATTCACTAAATCAAAATGCAGCATAAAAGTCTAGACCATGTACCTTAAGTGAAGTCAACCCAAACGGAAGGTTTTTAATCAATTCTGGTTCGATATCTGTAGATTTTCCATCAGAGACTGTTGATGAATGATCAGGCTCGTGCTGGGATACACCAGTAGCATCTGTTTGAATCTCAGAAGTCCTGTCAGATGAGCTGCTTTGGGAGTAGGAGGTGGAAGGGGAGGAGAATCTGGTGGAAGATTTTGAGTAGAAGCATTGTAATAAAGGCCATCAGAGTTACCTTGGGCACTTCAATGTTAGGAGGAACTCCACTATATGGAATACAAGCATTAACTCTCTTATTCTACGCCATAGCTTAGCTCTCGAACCAGGAATAGAACCACTCTCAGCAACAGTATCTTTTGCAGCTGCAGCTAAATGCTTCAAATGCATAGATGCACTTTCCACATCAGCAACTGAGCATTGTGATACTATTAGTAGATGCACTCTCCCACATGGTGGATCAAGGTAATGACCTGGCATTGTTATTCTTGGTAACATAGATATTGAGCACTGACTCTGCATAAGTAGACACCAAATGTCAAGGACAGCATATCACCTGTCCACAAAACAGAATCCCTGTAACTATGAAAGATCACAGCTATAATGTAGTTTAGAGGACGAAACTTAATAGCATCAAACAGGGAACAATGATACCCACTTCTGTTTGCAGCAAATCCCAAACTGCAGCCAGTAAGCTATCCCGAGATGTGCTTGAGTATACCTATGTTTAGGCCATCAGCATAAGATATACTTGACAGTAAAGCTTATTGTTGTAGTTGAAGTTTCAGCAGGAAATCAATTTCTTACATGGATGGGGCAGCCATCATTGAAGCAAACATTAGGGGCTCCTCCACAAATCGCACAAGTGAACTCACTGCTTTCAAAGGACGAACAATAATGGCCTGCACACATCTAATGCACATTCTCAGCATTCATATGGCTCCAGAGCACGTATTATCATATAAATACCTAAACATAAATATACCTGAAGGACCTCCAATATATCTCATACTTTAAACTTAAAAGGAAAATTATACTACACTGCATAATTGTTCATCAACTTACTTCATAGTTTTCTGGACGTCTTTCGATAAGTGAAACATTGGTTAGAATCAGTTGACGAGGAAAAGTATTGCCATGCTCTCCTAGTCCACCTTTTGGGCCAACTCCCCAACTCAATCCAGAAATACTTTGAGGTTCCATGTGCAGCAGAACGCAACCTTGTAACCAACCAACACCCACAAGGTGTTTCCTCTGCTCCAATTGCCTCTTTTGCTATATATTAAATGCATAACAGAAAACAAAAAGAGAGGGTGAACACAGACAGCAGGGAACCAAGCAAAGAAACAGCAACAGAACATCTAATTGAGATACCTCTTCGCTTCATATACTCTGCTACGGTCAGGGATTGGGAAACATCCACAGATAGTGACACCCTAACGACGGACTTGGCAGTTTTGGTCTGAAAGAGTCAAATGAACGAACATGACAAGAAAAACAGCAACTTCATGTCCCTATAACTAGGGTAAAGAACCAACTATTAGAACATATCACCCCTACCAAATTTGAGACGACTTCAGAATTTTTGGTCCCGGCAGCAGCTTGGAAAGCTTTAGACTTTCTTCCATACAAAGGCCAAAGAACAAATCCCCCATGATCACTACTGCTCTTCTTATCATAAGGATCGGAAAGAAGAATACAGCAGGGGAATTCATGTCCCTAAAATCCAAGCAATGAAGGTCTCCGGATTTCACATCAATCAATTCAACTCCAACATAAGTAACTTTCAATTTCTGCACCAGAAATCAAAAAACCACTCGATCACACATCACCTCCACATAAAACCAGTCCTACACCACAAAAAAAAAACATCCAAATTAAAGTACTTACAAACGGAGCCCACCAACTCCCCGCCGCGCCTCCTGAGGGAACTCAGCGAGAGCACTGAGCCTGTTCCACCGAACTAGATGCAGCACAGTCAAAAATACTAGGGCTGAACTTGGAAGAGAACTTAACCGCCTTAAATTTGCCCTTCCCATCAGTGCTTTTGGCGCATTAACAGCTTTCACTTATACTACTTCTTCAGTGAATTCTAAACCAGTTCAACCAGAGATACATATAGATTATATAATGGGATGAATTGGGCTTCAAGGGGTTGGAGATAGAAATGGAGGAGAAGTTGGTCAAGTGTCAGTTACTCAGTCTCTCTTTCAACGCATTACTTTCTTTTAACGGAAAACTACACAGCCCCCCGTCTTTTATGACCCCTCGTAAGTTAATAGGAGATGATTATATTAAAAGAAATAACGGGTAAATTTGAAATTTTCGTTCTCTCTGCAGCCTAAATTAGTCACCCCCTCTACTTGAGCGCCGTCGCGTAAATCCTTTGTTTTCTTTGCAACTGAAACTACTCACTCCTTCTACGCAAGCGTCTTCGCGAGTGCCTCTTCAGTTTCCACACAGAAGAAGTGTAGTTGAAGATTTTACCGCCTCTTGAACAGAAGAAGTCCGACGATGTTATTCTGATTTCTTATGATCTTAAGATTATATTGGCAACACCGCAACACTAACGATGATTTTGTCAGTGGAATCACGCCAACTTTTAGTTAATAAAATTGACTTTGTTTGTTTATTTTTATTTTGTTTTGTTCATTGATAGATGTAGTTTTTGGTTTTTCTTTGATTTATAAGGCACCGATAATACGCTCCGTAATTATTTTGTTGTTAAATATTTCAGTATTTGTAGGCTGAAATTGAACTATAAATAAGCTAAAACTGCAGCAAAATTGAGAGTAACGTAGAGAATTACAGAAGAAGAAATAAAAAGAGAGAAAATCAAAAAAATTATGTGTGTTATGTGAGAGGTGTAAAGACTAAAATTTTTTGTCTTGTTACGATTAGTGTATTTTGATCTTAAAGTCCCTTTTGATTCGTGTCTTGGGTCTCAATATCCTCTTATTATTATTTTGTATTTATTATCCTTATTTGTTGTGTTGGGAAGACTAATTTTTATATTCATTATTTTACATAGTATAAGAATTACAGGTTTGCACCCGTAATTTTTACTCCTCAATTTGAGGTAGTTTTTACGTTAAAAATTCTGGTATTTTGTACGATTTATTTCTTCGCATATTATTTTGTCATTTATGATTAATTTATTTTTTGGACCCATCATATGTGAAATTTTTTGAAAAATTTATTTTTACCATTTTGTTGTAATAATATTATTATTGGCGTTATATTCCCAACAATTGATATCAAAGTTATTTTCAGTTAATTATTGAGCTTAACTATGGAGGGAAAATTCAACAAAATTACAAGTTTGAATGGCACAAATTACCACATATGGAGAAATAAAATGAAGGATCTCCTCTTTGTGATGAAGTTGTATTTACTGGTATTTGCTGTCTAAAAATCGGAAGATAAATTTGATGAGAAATTGGCTTTTGAGCATGAGTAGGTATGAGGTTTTATTAGGCAATTTGTTGAAGATA
>JAOXYD010000134.1:19168751-19179605 GCA_028565735.1 Pinacopodium congolense
AAGATATTATTTTACGTTTTAATATTTATAAAATGATGTAATTTATCTCTTAATGTTACAAAATGATACATATTATTTTTTACCATTTATAAAAAGGTTTAATTTATTTTTTGAACACTAATTTTGTTAAAATTTTATTAGATAAATATTAATTTTGTCATTATTTTATAAATAAATTATTAATTAATTATTAAAAAAATAATTTATACTATTTTATAAATATTAAAAAATAAAATACATCATATTACAAATGTTAAAAAATAAAGTAATATCTTAAAAATTATTATAGGTAATTTAAACTAATTTTTAGAAACATTAACAGATAAATTAAAACTTTTATCGCTTTAATTTTGGTGTCTTACGTATCCCATTCACAGAACATTAGGGTATATTCATACCAATTCCACCAAATTTACACCACCATACATATCAAAGTCTTGATCTTTCTCAAGCATGAGAATGAAGACAGTAAGTGGATTGAATACCCTTTTGGTCCATGCCCACGATGAGCTTGCGGGAACGCCGAATTGACGGACTTTGGTGAGAATGTCGATTAAAACATTGTAACTTGTCAAACTGATGGTGTCGTTTTTGTTTGAAGAGAGAGAGAGAGAGAGAGAGTGGAGCTAGAGAGAAGCAAAGCTTCTATAGCGTGATATGGGTTGGGATGCTGAACTATGATTTAGGTCAACCAGTTTGCGTCTTTTAAGGGCTGGAGTGATTGGAGTTGCCAAAGAAGAAGGGTTGAAGAAGAAGAAGAAGAAGAAGAAGAAGACGAAGCATTATTAGTTTCAAAAAAGTGTACGACAAACGAATAATATAAAAGAAAAGGAAAAGGAAAAATAATAAAAAAGGAAAGATACTTAATGAAGGTCTCATTGGTGTTTTAAGTTCTAATATGTTTGTCTCTTCAGCTGTCTCTTTGCATGTTCCGATGGCAATGGGCGGTGGCGAGGTGGCAGTGTTTGTAGAGACCAACTTAAGGACTCATCTAGTGTTGGCCGTCTCTGCAGACATCTCCGCCGCTGATTTCAAGAGTAAGTTCCCCGGTTAATCGGGGAAAACATAACAAGTTTATATCTTTTGACCCTCTGCTCTAATGTCTTCCCCTCCTTTTTGTATCTATACAACTCTGTACTTTTTCCTTCTTGTTTTGTATCGAGAATTTCCCGAAACGTCAATTTCACTGCTTGTTTTTGTGTTTCACATGATGAGTTCTTTCCTTCTTTTTTTTTCTTTTGCTTTTTTCACTTTGATGTTACGAGAATGCATGATGGGTTCCTTGTCTTTTTTGTTGCCTTGTGAGAAACGTGAATGCAAGAGAAGTTTTGTAGCCATTCCGATAGTTCCTGCTTCTCTGATTGATCTGAGTTGTGCCAGTGAAGATCTTCCCACCTCTGATCCTTTTCTAGTGTTCAAATTAGATATAAAGTTGAAAGGTATCTCTGTTTGTTGTCTGCATAGTTTCCGGCTAGTATTCAACTAATCAGGCATCAACTAGACTTCCCTAAGTTCCAACTGTTCTTATGTCCTTCCTGGAGATGTTAATGTCTGTTAGGAATTGTTCTGTAGGAAAGCTTGAGGGAGCACACTTCAGTTGTTTCCCAAAATCAGGAGAGATTAAAGTGCAGAATTTAATGGTATTTTCTAATTTGATGTTTGCTTCGATTTATAGTTGGATTCACTTCTTTGATTCTCAACATCGGAACCTTCATCCGGTAGGTAAATCGAAAGAGTTGCTTCTACCACCTGCCAGATTCATTCCCAATAAAGTACTCTTTCCAAGGTCTCAAAGGGACACGGTTTCTTCTTGCAGAAGTGAGGACTAGTACTTCCATTGACCTCGATAAACCAGGTATTATTCAAGCATCTAACTGCTGAAACAGAATTGAATTTCAGATTTCAGCTATGTCATTGAACATGTCATGATGAACACAGTAAGGAACGGCACCACATTGACGAAGATGGAAGGATTTCAAAGCACCAAAGGTCTAGGAACACTTCCTGCAACTGTCTCTGATTTGAAAGAGACGAAGAAGATGACAAAGAAAGAGAAGAATTTCTCACAGCTCAGTCCCGGTAGCAGTGTGAAAGAATGCTCAAATAACAATGAAGAAACTCCGGACAATGTTTTGAAAGGTTTTTCTTTTCACATTCTAGTAAATCAAACAATTTTCCACTCCTACCAGGGGGACCTCCAATGATAGTTTATTGAAATTGATATCTGTTATAAGCGCCATTAAGATAAACTACTCACACGTCAACTCTGGAACTGAAAGTACATGTTGCAGCTCACAGTGCTGTGACTTCATTTCCACAGGCGCAGGGAATAAGCCTGAGAAACTGCTAAAAGCTAAACATAGCACTGATTACACTGTCACAAGAAGCTACCCATTGACTCAGTTTGCCGTGATGACGCCTGCAAGGATATTTCATCGTATAACGCGGACCGACCATGGACTTAAAAGGTCAGCGGACAAGCTTGAAAAAACTGCTGCAGTTGGGAAACGTATAGTAAAAGCTGCAGCAAAGCTTAGAATCTCCAGAAATAACCCAAGACCTGGTATCTCCTTGTATAGAGTCAGAACTGCTTATGGCTCATCTATTATTAGAACTTCAATCTTTGAAATCAGTGATGATGAGGACTGAATATTTATCGACTTGTACTTGGCCGGTTTAAGGATTAACAAAGTTTGTCACTCTAAGTGGAGGTGCTTTTTTTGCACTTGTGGGGGAAATTTCTCCATACTTTAACTGGTTCCCCAAGTACATAGTCAATTAGTTGGCTCCTCTACAGGGTATGATTAGGTGAAATAATTGAGTGAACAAGTAAGGAAGAAGAGCAGCTAATGGACACAATACTAAATGTCTTCATCAGAAAGTCGCAAGCTGCATTTGGACACCCGCCTTAACAGAATCACGGAGCACTTCTAGCCCAACTTTTATATGTTACACTGGCTTGCCGAGCAATCACGAAGCCTGAGATATAAACTGTGTTGAATGGATTCTGTCATGGAAGAAGCAGAAAGAGACTGCCATAGATGAGCAGAATCTCCAGACCAGTTGTTCAAATTTTGTAGCATTGGTGGGAATCCTTTTTGGTTTCTTGACATTCAGAAATTTCATTATTTTGTTCTGGATTGAATGGATAATGCAGGATGTTTCTGATACAGCTAACTTGCTGATACCTTAACATGCTCCCCACGTGTTATTTCAATGCAAGTTCACAATATTCCTTGCAGTTGAAACAAAGACCAGCAATCAAACTTTCCCAGGTACTAGCTTTAAGGTTTAAGAAAGATTATTTATCCTTGTATGCAGCTTGAAATCCTTGAGATGGGGATGGATTGACATTTGGACAGACGAGTGTTAACCCGTTAAGCTCCTTATACACCGAAAAACAGAACAAAAAAACGAAAAGAAAAAGAATCCAAGTGAAATTAAGGGGGATTATTTGGAATAGTGGATATGGTTACCTATGTATGGAGCCTCTACAGGATGGACGTGGATAAAATCTCCATTCACCTTGGAATTTTTGATGTGGTCTCACAAAATTTTTAGTTTTCAAACTTTTGTTAATATTGAATTGATCTTATTTATCTCAACAAATCATAATATTGCCTTCCTTTTCATATTTTTAATGTTAAATATTGATAGAGTAAAAATTATTTTATATTTTAATAGATAAAAAATTTAATATTAATATTAATATAATATATTGAGTTTAACGAAATAGTACCAAGCTTTTTATTCTTTTTACATAATATGCATTCATATAATAAAGTGACCATAATGAAAGTTAACATTTCATATTAATATAAGCCAATAAATTATATAACATTTCACTTCAGTTCTCTTTGTTAGCTTATATGAAGTAGATCACAACCTTCATTTGCCTCGAAGATAATATTTGGCTATTAAGTTGTAATACAAAGTGAGCTTTTCAACCAAATGCAGTTCATATTAGTTCTAAGAACTTCAAACTTAGTGGAAGCATATCACAAACTTAATGCAAACATTGCATTATAATCACAGAATCCATATGGAATATTAAGCAACATACTTGAGATGGGAGTTGAAGAAAGATAACTACTTGAAAACTCTACAATTGCATAATCAGGCAATGGCCATTCTCGTCTAAATAACACTCATGAGAGACCAGAAAAACCAAAGGCTGAGCTTACAAAAAGACACGGCGAATACAAATTTCAAGTCGAGGAGGGGACGAAACCACTAGCAAACCATCCTCTCTGCCGAGACTCTGAAGTACCATCTTTCACAATAAACAAAAACAGAGGCAAAGAGAACATGCTACACAAGGGACTTTATATACAGAGGTAAAGGACTAAAGAGCAAATAAAATCAGGGTAAAAATGCGCAAGATGCTCCGGGAAAGATATGGCTACTCAAAGCTTGTGGTACGGCTAAATCTCCCTTTCAAGTAATCCTCTATAGAGATATTTTGTTCAATGCTGCTGACTGAATTGCAGTCATCCTCCAAATCGAGCAATGCAGTTTTAAGATGGGATTGGATGTTTTCAGGACGCATTTCTCCATCTGGTGCGTCAAATTCTTCTGATGAACTAATTTGTTGCCTTGCTGAATTCATTGCTTCCTCATCGCCTCGGAGAAGTTTCAAGATCTGTTTTAGGTCACAGAATTTTATAAGGGAACAGCTTATAAAATAAAAGTAGATGAACATTTTGACTGCATTTGAACTCACAAGACTGATATCTGGCCGTGATCTGGGAGAGCGTCTGATGGAAAGAGTTGCAGCTAAAACCATTCTCTCAATCAAGTTATCATCACGGTCACCTTTTACGTGTGGATCAAGCAATTCAGAAATTTTACCATCTTCTAGAATTGGCTTGGCCTGAGGGCAAGGCAAGTATTAATCTCAGTCAATGAATGTTAACATAGAAGCATTGCTGAAAGCATCAAATTAAATTTCTGGCAACTGCAACCAAAATTCTGAGAAATCTCCAAAGAAGATGAAAAATCGAAGTCATGCAAGTGGATTTTCTCATATTTGCTAACCATCCAATTGAAACATGCAACATAAAATTTATAAGTTGCAGAAGTTCTAAAGAAATTTCCCACTTGGTCCAAATGAATACTCTTCATATACAGCTTGTCTTCTAATTCTGCCTTTGCATTCTATGTACTTTTTAGTTTCAAGACCAGAAGGACAACTTAAAGAAAAGAAAAGAACCACTGCAAAAAGGGAAACAATTTTCTCTAGCCACACATTACTCACGGCCAATTTCAACCAGAACCTTTCTAAAAACATTTTTTAAGGGCAAAATAAAAGGTGTGGAGGTTGCTTTTGTAGGAGGAATAAAAATACTTACCCACATAATAAGGCTCTCATGGCATTTAGGATTTTCACTGTTGATTGGTAATTTGCCAGAGAGAAGTTCAAGAAGGACAACGCCGTATGCAAACACATCAACTTTTTCACTCACCTTGCCATGCATAAAATATTCAGGAGCCAAGTAACTGGGACAGAAGTGAGAATCAATAAGAACATTTATACCTCAAAGCAATTAACAGTGACTCATAAGAAGGAATAACTCACCCAAATGTTCCTGAAACATCAGGGGAAGTAACATGGGACGAAGCACTGGAAATGCAACTGGCAAGTCCAAAATCTGACAGCTGAAGTAACAAAACAGGTTATAACGATGCACCAAAATCTTGAATTATAAAAAAGCAATCCTCACAAAGTACGGTTTGATCATGCCTGTGGCTCAAAATCATCAGATAGAAGAATGTTTGAAGATTTGACATCCTTGTGAACAATAGGCTTATCACAGTAATTGTGCAGATATTCAAGTGCCTCTGCTACACCTAATGCCACTTTATACCTTTCTTGCCAACCAAATGTGTCGGAATTCCTCTTATTAGCTTCATAAGAGGCGCAAGTAGGAGTTAGAAATCACTCATTTGAGGGAAAAGTTATCTCATCAGATTATAGGTAAAGAATTCACAATACCATGAAGGTTCTCCTCCAGGCTTCCTCTTGATAAAAAATCATAAACCAAGATCAAATTATTGTCCTCAAAACAAAACCCAAAAAGAGACATTACATTCTTGTGATGTAAAGTTGTAATGATCTCGATTTCTGAAACAAACTCTTTCAACATATGTGCAGATGGCTTCAAGATTTTCACTGCCAATTCCTTTCCATCTGGAAGGCATCCTTTATACACATGACTACTACCACCTTTACCGACCATATTTTCTATAACAAAAGCCATCACAAAGATTAGTTAAACTCCCAAAATAGAAAGAAAAAATAAACATACAGGGAAAACCCTTATCACTGCATGAGAGCTATACGATTAAAACCAACCAGAGATGAAGTTAGACGTGGCTGACAAAAGTTCCTCATAGCTGAAAAATCTACAAGTTGATGAGTATTTCTCATGTATGCCTTTCAATTCTTCAGGAAGGTCATTGAAGTCATGGTGTGCTGACATGGGAGACCATACAACCTCCTCAGGCCCTACTGGCACAATGGCACCATTCTCTGTTTCCACATCAAAACAATGATCTTCAAGAATATCTGAAACACTTTGTTTTTGATCTGGATAAACCATAGAAGAAGAACTCTGGCTCGATAGTGCCAATGCCCATTTGGCCAAAGATGTTCTTTTTGTTGAATGCTTCCCTAATCGATGCTGCCCCAGAATTAATCGCCGAAGAAATGCCCACCGTTGTTTAGAACTAGATAATGCATGGGAATTTGATCTTGATACAGTATCACTCTTTTGGATACTGTATAACTCAAGCAATTGGTTTCTGGAGTCATTTGGTGACAATGAGCCTGAAGTAGAATGTACAGAACTTTCATCCTGGGATTTTCCTACGCAATTTTGACTGACTTGATTCAATTTGTCTGTCACACAGCATAAGTTGCATCACTTACTAATTTGACATCCTTCTTAAATATCCAACAACTAGGAAAGCAAGATTCCAGTGTGCACTAAAATAATGATCAAGACAAACATATAACTAATAAGTACCTGTAACCGTTGCCTCTCTTTTATACACAATTTTCCCATTACTAACAGCATAAACGGACAAACTTTTCGACAATTTTCTGGCACAGTACTTTGCTACTGAAGTTGAGGAGCGGATTGTATGTATGGATTTGGAAGTTCCCACAACAACCTTGTTTGCATTGATTGATTTTGCTTCTCTTACCAGAATTTTCCGCACAGAAAAGCCTCTGCACACTTTAAGCTTCAAATCCACCTAAACATAACCCTTCAACTCAATAATACACACCATTGCAAATATGAAGAAATTAAAATGCTGTTTCCTTGTCCAATTTACAGGAAATTTGCATAGAAACTTTACAACAATCACTCAATCCTATAAAAGAACTAAAATAAAGCCTTTCTTTCCCATAAACAAATAGAAAGCAGAAAAGCACCACATTCCCTAGAAGAACATTATTCAACAAAAAGATCAGATTTTCCTTAAAGGTAAGATAAAAACAAACCTGCTTTAAGTTGTAGAAATAAAAACAAACCTGCTTTAAGTTGCAGAAACCTTCGTAGACAGCCAACAAAGAATCAAACGCCTTTACTAGAGATATAAGTGAAGAAGTCCCTCCTTCAATTTCCCCCAAAGACACACACATACACGTAAACCAACAAAAAGACGTCACCTTTGGGAACAAAAACCAAAACCCAGAAAACATTAGAAAACACACAAATGCGGGAAATACCGGAGACAGAATCAATCACGTGCAGAGCAATCACACGATCACCGGAGTTAGCCACCTTCATGAGAGCCCACGTCAACAATTCCTTACTCTGAGCATCGAATTTTACTCCCACCACTACCACCTCTCCTCCTCCCCCGTCTTCATCGTCCCCGGCAGTGCCCACCGTCCTTTCGCTCAGCAACTTCATCGGCCACCGTCTCGTACACCCGAAAACACGCCCGAAACCGTCCCACCGGCCTCCCTTATCACTCATACAATGAAACAAAAACACCAAACACTAAAAGCAGCTTTATTCTTATACGTAAATGTCACACTCTCTCTCTAGAAACTCATTTCCTCTCTCTTAGAAATGCTTTCTCACTGCATTGAGAAACGGGCAGAGAATCTTGTTAGGAGATTGTTCTGCGAAGTAATTAGCATTTAATTTATTTATTAATTAATTAACTCTTTCTAGAGATTTTCTGCTGTATGCGCCACTCTACCGCCGTTATGCTGCTCCACCACTCTCTACCGTTTGCTCCTCCTAATTTTTATTAACTTTAATTTTCATACTACATTTGTTTTTTTTCCCTTTCTCTTATTATCACTACATTAAGTGTGTGAATTTTACTGATTAAACTGAATTAAGTTAAAGTAATTAACTTTTTTAGTTGGGAAATAATTTCTATATGATTTTTATTATGTTATAATTAGGTAAAAGATTTTCATTAGTTATGTTACATAATATAAATTTTTAGTAGATATGCTATTTCTCGTGAATTTAATGTAGGTATAATGAATTAGTGGATTTCACTAATAAAAATGTACCCATGGTTCTATACATTCAAAAGTGTGAAGGGATAATCCTTTAAATCATAATGTCACGGTAAATCTGACATAATTTGTAAAATGATTATAATTTTTTACTAATTCTTAATTTGTTGTCTCATTTGAAAATAAAATTTTTTAATTTAGTTAAAAATATCAATGAGATCAAAAAAATATTATCATATTTATTATCACATGAATCACGAGTTTTTTTTTTTTGCTTTGATAATTTAAAACATAACAAAGTAAAAAACAAAAAAAATATTGAATTTACAAATATTAACTCAATCAAATTTGTAACTTCAAATTTTTAATTTTTAATTCTATAAATAATTTATTTAAAACATTTAATTTAAGAATTATTATAAACGATACATTCAAGATGTATAGTAATAACTCATTATAAAAATAAATATCAATTTAGTTGAAAATGCCAAAGATATACAACAAATGTAATATCATTTGCTATTGTCATTATTCATCATAATCATCATTGTGCAACTTTGATCGATAAATTAAATGTAGCATATTGAAAATACCGTCTGCATGATAATGTTTTTTTTTTTTCTTGAACACTAAGATGTTTCCAATATGCAAAAAGCACTTTTCTATTGCTTGCTATCTTAGCAAGAAATTAAATTATGTTTCTTACAATTGTAGCCACTCTTTTTTTTTTTTTTTGGGCATGCAAAAGAGACTTTTTACTGATAAATTTCCCCAAATTCCTGTGATCTTTATATAATTTATTTGGAGTTGCTTTTTTTTTTATATGATTTACTATGATAACGTAAAAGTATTTTAAGAAAACATTGGAAAGGAATTTAAATAAATCTAAAAAAAAAGTTAGTGAAAAGGATAAATCAAATGCTAAGATCCAAATTCCAATAAATAAAGAAAATTGTAGAGAGTTTTGATAAAGGGCCATGTCTATTTTATTTTTTAAATATTTTTTAAAAATTTAACTTCTGAATATTTTTATAAGTATTAATTTATTGGGTTAATATCATGGGTAGTCCCTGTGATTTTTCAAACTATCAATTTAGTCCATATGGTTTGAAAACTATCATTTTAGTCCCTAAACTTTCTTTTTTTTTCAATCACTAATCCTTTGTCAGATTTTGCTTATGTTGACCAATAAATTTTTAACATGTGTCCATGCCACATCAGCAAAATTTGATAAAGGACTAGTAATTGAAAAAAAATGAAAGTTTAGGAACTAAAATGATAGTTTTCAAATTATAAGGACTAAATTGATAATTTGAAAAACTACAGGGACTACCCATGATATTAACCTTAATTTATTCGTATAATTTGTCTTTTAATATTTACAAAATAGTGTCAATTGTCATATTAACTCTAATTTTATTAAGATCATGATAGTTAATTAATATCTGTATTAAGATTCTATTAATTAATTGATAAAAAAGTGATTATCATAATTTTAATAAAATTAATATAAAAAGATAATTTATATCATTTTATAAATTTAAAAAGATAAATTACACTATTTTTCAAATATTAAAGAGTAAAATAAATTATTTTTTAATATTAAAAGGTATAATAACATTTTTAAATACGTTAAAAATAATTTAAATCTTTTATAAAATTTTAAGAGTTTTTTTTATTTTTATATTTTTTCGCCGTTTCGACTATGTTTAGCATGCTTTGACTTGCTTTTAGTTCACTGAATTCTACGGCTAAGTTGTCGCTTTATAACAAAAGACTAATTGGCCAACCACCACATTTACTACCGCTGAGGCTTTAACGTGTTTATAATATAATGAAAGGGCCCACCCAACATTGCACATGCAAATAAATTCAGGACACTCTCGTCAATCACATATCTTACGTGATTACGTGGCCCTCAGGTAGTGGCCTCTCGTGGAGTTAAGCGGTCATTTTTTCAATAATTTTAAGAATAAATATGATTTTGTTTATTTTCAGTGATTATTATATCTGTTTTATATTTTAAAAAATGACATAAATATTATTAATTAATTAATATATTTTAAAATCTTAAACCCCAAAGTTTAAACTTTAAGGACTTGTTTGTTTTTTATTCGTTTTCAGTTTTCTTATTTTTTAAAATATAAATTAATAAAAATAGTATAAAAATAAAAAAAGACAACATACAATTATAATACAAAAATTAAAAAAATTATATAAAAATTAATAAAAATAACACAAAAATTAATATATAAAAATAAAAATAAAAACAAATAATGATATCAAACGTAATCTAAATTAATTTAAGAGTTAAATGGTCATTCCTTTAAAAATTTTGATATAAAAATGACTTTATTTATTTT
>JAOXYD010000134.1:19180354-19194392 GCA_028565735.1 Pinacopodium congolense
AAGGAGTGCAATAGGAGTGAGCCCTACCAATTTAGATAACTTAGGGAAACTAGCTACAAAGGTCATGAAATGTTTTAGTAGAAAATCAAAGAGACAGAATAAGAGCAAATGCTCATAGACTTCCTCCCCATCATGATCATTAGAGCATGGAATGTAAATGGCTTGATCTACCCTGAGAATAACAAGTTCTCAAAGATTTTGTTCATGAAAAAAATACTTTGATTTTGGGTCTTTTAGAAACTAAGTTGTCTCTAAATAGGTGTAGTGTCTTATGATCACTAAGACAAAACTTATAAATTCTTACCATCCACTTACATCATAACTATTGGAATATTATGGCCGCATACGATTCCTTGAGGGTTAGGATTAAAGTCTTGAATAACAATGCACTTGTGAATCATGCATCTGTCCACTTGCCTTAAACTTACTCTCAATTTTTAGTGGCTTTTATATATTTTTCTAACATTCCATTTTAACAAAAAGATCTCCAGAGGAATCTAGAACTTATGAGCAGAACCACCCCTAGTCCCTGGTTGTTAATCAGTAATTTCAACAATATTGTATACCCTTCAGGGGTAAAAGGTCATGCGAGTAATAGGCACATCAACTATGATATACGATATTGTCTTAAGGTTATAGATTTAATTGACTTGAGATATAGGGGTGAAGTAATAAACAAAGTAACATCTGCTTCATTTAGAATAAGCTTGACAAAACTCTAGTAAATGGGGATTGGATGGATACCTTTTTTTAAAGTAGGTAGGATCACTAGATAACAGGAAAAGCACATCATGAAATTGTTTTATGTTAGGATCAGGAGCAATTACTTGGGCGTTAAAGAAGCAACAAACTGTTGCTTTATCTTCAACAGAGGCTGAGTATATTGCAACTACTACAGCTGCCTGTCAAGCAATGTGGTTAAGGAGACTTCTTGATGACCTAAACCAAAAGCAAGTGCAGGCCACGCAAATTTTCTATGACAATACTTCAGCTGTAGCCATGACTAGAAATCCAGTGATGCATAGTAGGACAAAACATATAGAGATCAAGCATCATTTTATTCGAGAGCTTGTTGTTGAAGGAAAAATCAAGGTGGAATTCTGCAAGTCTTCTGATCAGCTAGCGGACTAAAGGACTTGGAATTTGGAATTTGAAGGCAAGTGAATTTATATTGATTGGATATTCTGATAGTGATTAGGCAAGATCACTAGATGACAGGAAAAGCACATCAGGAAATTGTTTTGTGTTAGGATCAGGAACAATTACTTGGGCGTCAAAGAAACAACAAGCTGTAGCTTTATCTTCAATAAAGGTTGAGTATGTTGCAACTACTACAGTTACCTGTCAAGCAGTGTGGTTAAGGAGACTTCTTGATGACTTAAACCAAAAGCAAGTGCAGGCCATGCAAATTTTCTGTGACAATACTTCAGTTTTAGCCATGACCAAAAATCCAGTGATGCATAATAGGACAAAACATATAGAAATCAAGCATCATTTTATTCGAGAGCTTGTTGTTGAAGAAAAAATCAAGGTGAAATTCTGCAAGTCTTCTGATCAGCTAGCGAACATGTTTACAAAAGCTTTATCACAAACAAAATTTGAAGAATTAAGGGATTGTCTATTCATTACTAGCTTTGAATCAAGGGGGAGTGTTGAAACTGATTCAAAGCTGTTAATCCTCTTTGAGAAGATAATGGAGAAGATTATGAGTTAGTTAACAAGTGATTGTTGGTGGAGATTTCTTTTATTTGTTCCCTATTTTTTCTATTAAACTATTAGACAGTAACGTCTAATTTGTAAGTCTTTATAAGACCAAGTTCTGTTGCAATAAAAGTATTAAACATTCATAAAAAATCTTACCTTTTTTTGCTGTGCCAAACTCCTACAAAGCCCACTCAAAAATAGGTCCAGTGATCCTCTTAACAGGATTAATGCGTATTTAGCAGGGGCCGAAAGGAGGACATAGAAAGGCGGACCATAGCAAGAAAAACCTTTCAGGAATTTATAAATCGATTAGACCTATTTGCAGAAGGAAGCCTTGCTTCATAACTATTCAATTATCAAGAGTCAACATGGTCAAAATCTTCAAAAAATGGCCAACTCTTCGTAAGAAAAGAATAATGAGGACGACGGTAATATTATAGCATGCAGGCGGGTATACGCAACAAGTGTTTCTTAAGTTACCCTTTTTCTTTTTTTGGGTCGAACAAACTGCATTTAAGCCATGCTTAAGACACAAGAATGAGGCACGGCTAATATAAATTTCAATCAGAGTCCAGTAAATGAACAAAACCTGTAGCACTCAAGGGAGACCCGTTTTCCATATGATTGCACCAATCCACTTCAGTATATAGCCCATCTTTCTTTACGGGAGTGTGGATCAGGAACCACGATGTGGGCAAACATTGGCAAAGTGTGATGGATCACCACATCTGTAGCATCTTCTCTCAGGCAAAGGATCACCAGTGGCTGACACAAAAGTCACATCAGCAGCTTGTCCTCCGTTCTGGAGGCCTCTACCACGGCCAGCTCTCCTGCTCCGGTTGGTAGTATCTGCACGTGGAACATTTCTTGCACCAATGCCATTATTTAGGTTATCCTCCCATCTGCATTTACATAAACCAGCATGCAATAAGGACTAGTTAAATGGAAGGCCTGGTGAAGGTACGGGTTTGTTTTATTAATTAAGAGTTGAACAGCAATTATTCCAGAGTTGCTTCTTCTATCGTTGTTGTTTCCTAATTGAGAACTTCTCAATACTATGAGTGAAACAGAGAATATAAAGTGAAAACCATTGTCTTCTAAACGGTTGTTTTCCTTCAAAGGGCACATTAGAAAAATAGAAAGGCACGGAATTTTTACTGGCTTTTTAGGTTACGTACATAAAAAAGTTGCATGATTGTGATGGACAGGAATAGAATTTTCTTCCCCTGTTAGTTTCAGTATTTGCAGTTCGCAAAACACAAGGTGTGCCACAAGTGGTGCATGGCATTGAAGATTCTCCTGCAATACAGTATTTAATAGTGTAAATGTCAAATAGGCCTGGAATGATGATCCAAGGGATGGTTGGACATGAGTTTGTTGGTATCACGATATACTACTTTCTTCAAATTATGGAAGGACAAATAGATCCATGAAATCAGAGTTTAGCTATCCAACTGATACCAGAGTACTCTACTGCAAGTGAAAAACAGTAAATATCCATGATATCTGATCACACTACAAGTATAATAGAACCTTGTATTGAAAAACAAAAAGAAGTGACTGTTCAACCACATTTAATTCCACCAAAGAGAGTTGCTTGCTTCTTTCAGTTTTCAAAATTTTTATAGTACATCAAAACAATCATTTAGAAGATTTAATTATTCTTAAAAGTAAATTTATACATTTAGTTATCTGTGGTTCTCCAATAATTTTTTTATTTTGATTTGTTTTATTATTTATTAATAGTTAACAAGAATCAAACCCTCAAAATAGTATAAATAATCACAAAGTAATAATAACTAATGGGTTTGTAGTTCATTGGGAGAAGATATTTAAGACAACTTTTTATACCAGGGTTCAAATCTTGATAAAGTTAAAAAATTTAATTCCTAAAAAAAATCACAAAGTAATAATAAAGAATAATCAGCATAATAAAGAAAAAGGAAAAATAATAAAGAATAAAAAAGTTAATCACTTATCAACATCTAATTTCAAAGAAAAAAAGAAGATTCCGTGGAAGAAAATTAAAATTTTAAAGTGTCTCATCTTTCTCTTTTTATTTAAAAAATAAAAAAGAAAAAAATGTGAGAAGAAGTGAAAATGACACGAAGATATAGAACAATAATTTGGAAGAGATGCTAAAAGCACACAAATTCATTTTAGTCATAGCCAGTCAAATGTCCTATCTCTTCTTTGGGATCCAACTAGGTGGTTCACACTAGTGGCTCTTAATGCTGTCGGTTAAAATTATCAAAATTTCTTTATGTATATTATATATCATTTATTGCATCTAGAGGCATTGTGATAATTTCTTAGGCTAATGGTCACTAAAAGTCATCGTAGCCAAAAAGCTTTTTCCCCTCTTGTGGTTTGATCAAGAGAAGGAACTTGTGTTTTTAACAGCATGCAATTTCACAGAGTAATTTAGAGACCATATTAGCAATACCATTCTGTTGATTCATTCCTTGAGACCGAGAAAGTCGGGAAGCTGAAAGCTGTGAAGGACAACTGGCTGATGCATGTCCTGTTTGATGACAGTAGGTGCAAGCACTTGGCCTAGAGTTACCGCTGGGGGTCGCAGAAGGTCCCCGACCTCTTGCTACAGAAGACATTGCTCATATCATGAGATTACAAGGAACAAAAGAGATTGATGTTTATTAACTTGTTTTTCTTTGTCTCTGTATGTTATGCTTGCACCTGAGATATTCATGCTTTTCCAATGCTGTCTAGAATGACCAGTTTTGGTTGTCTAGCAATAACTTGCAATCTTATTTAATAATTCACGAAAAACCCGTAGATCTGAACAAGGACTAGTAGGTCTAATAATCTATTAACAGGGCCATTGAGTTACCAAGGATGAGCATATAGACAAACCTTGTGTGCGTGAACCGGTTCCACATATATCTATCAATTGTCTAATAATCTCATCACAGCCACCAATGCAACCTGGTCAATGTGAAGGAAATTTTTCGTTAGCCAAAAATGAGGGGTTATGAAAACCCGGTTAGGCTTCGAAGCTCATAAATAGCCTAGTGCCTGATTCCTCACTGGCCTTAGGTCAATTGCAAGATTGGTATACAATCTGCAATCTATGCAGAAGTTTTTTGGTGCAAGAAAACTGTAAATATTAAGTACTGTAGTGCTGCTCTTACCCAAATGGTTGACACTAAAGTCCGGCGGAATTTCGATCTGGCGGAATTTAAATTGAATCAAATGAACAGGACCTGAAATTTTTATCCAGAGAAAGAACAATGACGAAGTGAAACAAGCAAGAAATTCATGCAATAGAATTAACCAGAAACAACAACCCAAGGAATTTTGCTAGCAACCTATGCAGCATTTGACAATTTCAATAAGCTGAAATGACTACGTCCATGAAAATTAGCCCAGATATCACTGCAGGCCATATCTCCGTACCAGTTAGAAGATTTGTTTCCTTGAAAAGCTTCAATTTCCTCCAAATTACTAAACGTTTTTTTTTCTTTTTTTGCGAAGTTCCATGAAGGTAAAGAGCTTTGGATACTTTTACGACATGACAGAAAAAAAAAAAAGGGAAAAAGAAAGGTTTTTGGACATTGAAATTTATCTCAGTTTCACCTACTTAAAAAGATCAAAGCATGTATATTTGCCTTTCTTTCAGAAACCTGCAGCCTGCTGGAAGTCCAGATACCACATAAAGTGGTCTTAGCAACCTATAAAGCACTGAAGAAGAAATGCACATAACAACCTGGAGTGCATGAGCTGCAAACATTGTTGGTAACAGTGGCTTCCAATACAGCTCCAGGGAGCCACACAACATTCCTACACTGAGAAATGGAAGGAAATGAATGTTCAAAAGAATAGATAAAAATTCAAAGAACAAACATTAATAGTCACATCATCAGTTTTGGCATGAGCCATAACATGACTTCTCTTTGTAATTAGAACACTATTCGACGATGGTAAAAGAAATATAGAAGCTGCTATTGATGTTAGATCTATAAAATAAACTTTATTCACAACTAGGTCAACAGAGCTGAAATCCAACACTTGCATTGCCCATTCATCTCAATTCTTTTGTCTAGAATTTACCGCATTGCCAAGTAGTGTGGGATTGAGGGCCAAAAACTGAAATTTCCACCAAAGTGAACTTTGAAGCAATCTCATATATAAAGGAGCACATAGCCTAGCTAAACTGGAATCCACATCATCAACCAACTGAAAATATGGTTCTGGAGAAAATTAATTAGTTTTCCTAGTTGTTTTACAATATATTTAATCAGCATAGTTCACCGTATGGGACATCTAAAATTACTAAACTTCAATTAAAATCATGTTTATCGTGGGCTAAAACATTGGGGCAGAATAATATAACTGGCCACTACACCTCGTTGAATTATTTGACACAGTTGGAATGGCACACAACTTTCTAAACTATGAACCAAATAAATGTCAACTCTATATGAAAGGATGAACAGAGGGAAAAGATATGGAACAGGGACATGAAAATAGGGATAGGGTTGAAGACCAACATATGAATAGTTAGAACATTTGACTCAACAGGTTCTAGTTTCAAACGATCATTATGAGGGATAATGTAGCAGAATTTATTCATCTATGGAATCCATAATGGTGAATGGGACTAAGAAAAATGGAGAAAATAAAGGTATATCAGAGCAATTTGGCAAATTTAGCATTAAAAAGTTGCAGACTTACTCATAAGCAGGATGATATAAATGAAAAATCATTATTATTCCTCTCAAAACAGTGGATTACATGTCGAAAATGTCTTTGATAAGGAATAAGAAGTTCTGTGAAAAAATAACCAACCTGTGGAAAGCCCAAGCACCCAACCATAAAATTGCCATCCTGTTGAGAGCAGTACCTAGTTTTATCAGAAGAAAGCAAATTCCTACAAACTTGTAAAAGGTAGCATGGAAATAGAAGCAAAACTGCATGTTCTTACTCAACCTTATCATTTGGAAATCTGAAAGATTTACTTAAGTTATAATAAAGTTGGCCCTTAAGTAAATCTGAAGATTCAACAATAGTCCATATAGGTGTAATGTCAATGAAAAAGCTCATACCCGATTTCTCTTCAATACCATGTTTGATTCCTGGCAAACTCCACATAACCTAACAGTTTCTCCTACTGTATGAACATCATCTCCTCTGGATCTATCCAATCTGTATAGGCAATAAAAAATGTATTGCAACAGAACCATATGTAATATAAAAAGGTTTTGGGAGGAGCTGAGGAACCACCTCTGAAAGAAAACTTCCATGGCTTCCAGAAGCTTTATTTTATTTCTCCTCGCCTGCAAACACATTGGCTTTGATTGGACATTGGACATTAACAAAACGCACTGTCATGTATGATTTAGCATACTCTGCTATTAAGCCAAACTACACAGACAATAAGGAGTTTGAATTAAGCATTGAAAGCATTAAAAAATGCTCAAATGTTACCCCCAAAGCAACTCTCTTTTTGTTTAGCCATTAATGCCAGCATAAGAGAAAATTCCCCCCAACCAAAAGATTCCCTTACCAGGGAGCAAGCCAGTACCAACTTACATCCAGGAAGCAAGATTTCATTTGCTGTAAGCACCTTGTCAAAACTTCGTCTTTACTTTTATTACCGACGCTAACTTCCTTCATGTCACATTCCATCGTTGATCTGAGATAGGGTTTCCAGAGTTCATACCTAAAAAGATTTAAAAATCCACAGATGCATCAGGAAAAGTGTAGAACAAAAGTGCATGCACTTCAAGGTGTACAAGACACCAAGCTTGTTTACTAGAATATAAAACTTACCCCATATTATCATATCCCATAATTAGAGCCTCACCCTGAAAGTTATCAGCTCATAATTAATAAATGAACAATTGCCTTTGTAAAGCTCATTAAAAGTTAACATCAATTCCAGATGCTAGAAAGGTAAGTGCTTCATATTTAGCCCAGTGGCAAGACCTGGACTCGGTGACCTTGAGGTTTTTGATAGCTTAAGGTACTTTAGCAGACAATGGACAATCTAGGCCTTCAAACCATCCACTGAAGTTAGGAAAATGATTAAATAGTTGAGTGGATAACTTAAAACAAGTCTTCCCTCTTTCACTTCATCAATTTGTCATTTCATTCCCTGCTCAACCATATTACTTATGTTTTCTCTTCATTTCTGCTTGTTTATAATCTTCCCCTAATTCCCATCTTCTCTGTCCTGCATTTTCTAACTCTCTGAAGGACAAAAATATATGAAGAAGCAAACCAAATTTAACTTTGTCTGAGTGTCATAGTTACAAATTTCATAAGCATAATTTGCAGAAAGGTATAGACTCACATAATTTCATGTGTAGCAAAAATAACTGCAACTCTATCTTTTAAAGCTGTTAGTAGTTTCTGTCCTATCATTGTCATGTCACTACCTAGTAATTGTCCTCAAGTAGAGACAGGCAAATAGAAACTCAAAACCTACAAGCATACAGACAAGAAAAATGAAACTTGGAAAAGAACAATATACATAAGCAAGAGACAGATTCAGTAAGATTACAAGACTAGTTGGTGAGAAACGAGTATTTGCATCCTTTGTCACATAGAACCGATCCAACAGCTTTTTTATGTGATCATGCATCGTTGCATCTGTTCCAATGCCCGCCTTAAATACAAGAAAATAACACAAAGAATTAGCTAGTATATAATGAACTAAGGAACCTTAGAGACCCAAAAATATATATTTGCAAATCCTTTAAATAACAACAAATTTACTAACCTTGTCCATACAAGCTAGTAAATCAGCTTCACTTAGAAGAGGAGGTGGTCTGGTTACTCCAGAATCAAGAGTGAGTGATGTTGGAGTAAACTGTATCACGGTTCAAAATTGTGGTTTCTTTCATTATTCCTTGGAATTAATCTAACAAAAAGATATAAGTTTGAAATATTAAAATTCCTGTGCCAACCAGCCTCCAACGGTGAACATTTGTTTTGTACAGTACCAGCTCAATCTAGTCAGCTAAAATCTTATAAAGAAGGATGCGAAATCTCCTTTTTTAACTATTGCCAAATTCATCCTAGTCACTAAGCTGAATAATGACACCATTAATCATTAGTATTGCATACTCCCCCCTACAACCCCATTCTAATAAAAAGTTGCATAATCATAGTATATTCTGTTCTTTTGCTTTTTGTTTTGTTGGATTCTTGTGTTTAAAGTCCTTTTGTGTGCTGCCTATGAACAGGCTAATTACATTGATCAATCCAACAGATGCAAGCAAATTAAACAATCAGTTTTTAGTGTTCAACTACTAAATCAATTAAGTACTTAGCCTAAGTGCAAAAGAATCTTTGTCAACTAGCATTGTATTTTTTTGTAGATGTGATCATTTGGACAAGCAAGAAAAAGAAAATCACTCCATAAGATAGCTCCATCTACAAAACCCAGAAACATAAGTTGAATTGCTGCTTTGATCTTCATATATTAGTTCCACGAGCTTCAAACCTCCAGTATGAGAAGAAAATTTTGCCAAAATGAAAGGTCTCGTGAGGTAATGACAATGTAATTGCAGCCAAAAAGATCTGAATAATATAAATTTATAGGACACAGTGATCCTCGTAATTTTATTACTATAGAACATCGACAAGAAAACTTGAAAGATAATTAATATAACAACAGCCCATTGGTTGACACTAGAAAGGAGAAAATCAAATAACTTCAAATTTAATGATAAATATCAAACCTGTTGTCCAAAGGCATATGTTGGAATTATTGAACCTCCCCATGATTCAAAACGATAAACATCCAAGTAGTTTTTCTGGTTTAGAAAGCTCTTGCGTCAGATAGTGAAGCTTAAAAGAACCAACGCATAATTAGCTATGCCGAATAAACCATAGAGTGGTTGACAATGATGAGTCACAAATCTAAGTTAGTCATTCATGTTGCTCTAAAGCTTGAGTCGGATGAACAGGATACATATATAAGAATATAGATGAATAAACAGTCCAAGCTAGAGAATACCCAACTCTTGAGCCAAGGTTCCACCTATTTTTATAATTTGTCTATTTATGAAGCAGACTTTCCAAAGCAAGGTCTAAATAAAAGCGGATCATTATAACCAGTTTCACAGCAGGGTCCAGTATACTTACTGAACCAAGTATTTAGATTACATTCTTGTACGAGAACTATTTTAAGCTATTAAAGTTTCCCTTTTGTTCAATTCAGACATTACGAAATTGAGAAGAATGGAAAAAAAGACCACAGGCTAAGAATCAGATAGGATGCTTACAGATAAAATCACTCTCCCTGTTGCAGAAAATTGTTCACCAGCTATATCGATTTCCACAATAGTTTCAGCTCCTACAGCTGGTTGTGAAACACATGCCAGAAAATGGCGAACCACTAGCTCATACAATCTCTGTGAAAGGTCGAAATTAGTTAACTTCACAAGAGCATGTTAAAAACCTTGTAATAGCGAAAGCACTAAAGGTACTGACATGGTGATCTTGACTCCATGAACTCTCTCCAGCAGAAAATTTGGTAGGGTGAATAGGCGGATGGGCCTTGTCATCATGCCCACCATTACTCGGGTTTCTCCAAAGTCCAGCTGCAGGATCTAACAACCTTTGTGCATATGATCCCCATACAGGATGTTCTTGCTGTTCCCGTGTAAGTGCCTATATAAGATTTGAAATCAGCTAGTAAATTAATAGTTAACGCTAATCAATATAGTAGGCCATAATGAATTATATGCACAGAAGAAGCACCATACAAAGAGAGCGAAGGCTGTAAAGAAACATGAATTTCTATTTTGTAGAAGAGCTTAAAGCATAAAGAAAGTCTAATCTAACAACAAAGAATATTAAATTGGTAAACAAGCATCTTCTGTAAGGAATCAAAGATATCACAAGTTGTAGCCTAGAAAGCATCAACTACCAATCAGATCAAATAACATCAAGTTGGAGAAATAGGAAGACCACCATCCTAGAAACTTTTAAAAACCTGAAAGGATTACAGGAAATCCACTACAATACAACTTTCCATCGTCCGATTCTGACTGTTGCCAGCACAGGCTGAAAAATGTTGCAGACTTTTACCACTTTTAAGTCATTTGTACGTGCAAATTATATCTACTTTGACAGTGGAAGAACTGAAATGACTATGGGGGGAGGAGCACCTTCACTCTTCAACGAGTTTATAATTGAAACTATCTGGAGATTGAAGAGAGTAAGATATGGCCTTTTCTCATGAGAGAACAAATTTGTTGCAAAAATAGAATTGGCTGTTAGTAAATGGCTTAGAGGGAAAAATCCGTTTGCATTTTTTATTCTTGTCCATTGCACACACACAAGAGAGGGAAAGGGATATGATAATAGTTGAGGCGAGAGACACTCCACCATACACAGAAACATGATAGATAAAGTTACCAACATGCAAATCAGTCCTGCTAGAAAAGCAATCAGTCTCTGTACGAGGATAACTGATGAAACCAGCTTGATATAGATCTTCTGCCACCTACAAATAACAAAACCATAATGAAAATTGGCTGCGTCAAGATTAATGGTTAAACAAATCAGTGAGAACATAAGAACAGTTATCCATTATCGGGCAAATGATAAACAGGATCAATCACTCCCAAAATTTGTTGACAACAGCGATGAGATTAATAGTTTTGTATACAATAAGAACGTAAATTCTGATCCCAAATTTCTTTTAAAGATGTTTTGAGCACCTGAAGAGCATATCCTAAAAGTTACTAAAAAGTTGTTTGGTGTGGCTTTAGTTTTATGTTTTAGTTTCTTATTTTTTAAAACGTATAAATTAATAAAAATAGTACAGAAATAAAAAAAATAACACTAATATAATACAAAAATTAGAAAAAAATAGTACAAAAATCGAAAATAATATACAAAAGTCAATATAAAAATACAAAAATTACAATTAAAAACTATAACCAACAACACTATCAAACTACTCCTAAATATTTATCGTATTCTAAAATCTAAACTAAACGGAAGATCCCAGTTGTTCAATTAGTAAATGCACATGGTCCTTCTGTTTTTTCTTTCCTTTTGTTTTTTTTTTCAATTTGCGGGATAAATCATCAAGACGCCTAATTTTGGAAACTCAAAATAGATCAATGCATCTATACCATTGATAGCAAAGAATTGTAAGAATAGAACATAAGAGATGCGTCCCAAATGCTCCCACCTTCATAGTGTGCTCAGAGCTCATCCTAAAATATCTTGAAGCACGTTTTTCAAGCTCAATAGTACTCAACGGATGTGGAGGATATTTCAGCTTCTCTCGCTGCAGTACTTTTATAACCTTTTTGAAATATAAAATATTCATATTTAGCAAAACATGTACTTTAAAATTGAATAGGTGCCCAGGAAATAAACTGACTTACAGTTGCAATAGGTTCTTGAACACACATTTCATAAAGTACAACCGCTGAATTGTAGTCAAAAAGATGCCCACGCCTGTAAAACCAAGGTGATGTCAAATCTTAGATTATAATATCCAAAACTCGAAAAGCATTGTATCCCAAACTTCAACAGCTTACACCCAATTGAAAGTAGCAACTCCTTCATCTGATGTGTGAGAACAATTGATATTCCAATACTCTTCTGGCTCATGTGATTGTATCTCCCAATAACGTTCCACAATGAAGCCAAGTGTAGGAAACTGCGAAGTCAACAAAACAGAAAGACTGATCCATAACTATTATGCAAATGATTTTAAAATTTAAACTATTTGAATCCCATGCTCTGAATTTGTAAGCTCTAACCAACCTGACAAGGTCCGTAACTTAAAACAAGATTTCTGTCATCTTGAGCAGAATCTATGAGAAACTTATCCCTCAACAGCATGGTCTGAAATCTGGTAAAAGAAGCACCAATTCGTAGATCAATTTCCTGCAAAATGAGAAGTGGATATCAACGCTCTTAGCTGTCAAAAAGAGATATCACATATGATATAGCTCAAATTTAACTCCTAATATCTTACTGGAGTGATTACATGAAAGAATCAAACAAAAAGGATTAACATTATATTCGTTTCTGTGACTTTAGTAATATGAAATTGTTATTACAATTTTGCGACACTTAAGACATTCCTTCCTAACTGAGGAACAATACTCACTTGCCTGGCATCCACCGCATCAGCAAACCACTGATTAGGAGCGACAAGATTTTGGGCTGCTTCATGAATTTCCCTGTTTGTTTAAATATATTTCATAAGAAATCAAGACTAAAAAAACATGGATATAAAGTAACTTGATTGATTTAGCTCCAAAATTCTTTCCAGAATACCAAGTCTTAAAATTTTACAAATTTGAAGACTTGGTATTTGTAGACTTGTGAAATTTGAAGACTTGGTCCTTTCAGTGGATGAGTGTAGCATATTCTCGTAAGAAACCTGTCAATTAAAGCAGAGAAGCGAGCTCTTCGAACCGTGATCTGGCGATTAACTGCTCTACATACTTCCATCACTTCAAATGCGATGTTCTCTCCCTCTCTATCACAATCAAGCCACAAAACAAGCCACTGACACCTCCTTGCTTCCTCCTCCAATGTCCTCTTGATATCCTTCTTATCCTATACCACAAAACTAAATAAACAACAGTAGAGAGAATCTGCTTAATTGATCGATAAAAAAATGTGTACCTCAGGAACGTATTTCCGGACACTAGCAAGGTAGAGATCGGCGGGGTCGCAAGAATGCCATTTTCGGAATGATTCTTCGAACTCGAGCTCCATGAGATGGCCGGTGACGGATGTGAAGAGCATGTGGCATGGCTGGCCGTTAATGGAGTAATTGAACTCAAAGATCTTGTTGTAGCGGGACCGCCCTTCCCTCACTCGCAGCTGGTTCCGAGACAATATTCCGGCCACCGATTTCGCCACCGACGGCTTCTCCGCCACGTTCAGGACGTTAACCATCGCCGGCGATCGGGAAGAGGAGCGTTATGGAAATGGGCGGGCGTTTTTATACTTAACGTTGCTTTCGCTGGGGATTTTCCCGCCTATTTCATTTACGGAATAAAGGAGCAGACAATTCTTAACAAATTTTTAAAAATTATTTTTCAGGATATTATAGATCTCCTTTTATTGGGGTTTTTTTTAATATGTCAAAATTGAAATATAATTTTATTTATGCCAATTACACTTGTATTCAAGATTTTAAAATATTTATTTAAAAAAAGATATAATCCATTAAGATTTAAATCATAAAAGATAAGTGTTTTAAGGTTTAATTGTTTACATAATTGCTTAGTCGATCAATAATTTTGCTCAAGGAAGTGTAAACCAATAAATCTAAACGTCTGTTTTTCAAATCTTTTTTTTTTTTGTAAAGCCTGTTTTT
>JAOXYD010000134.1:19246869-19268409 GCA_028565735.1 Pinacopodium congolense
CTAAACGTTACATGATTTTCACTCATTACACAATTTTAACTTGTCCAAATCACTCCCCTATTCCCATATTTCACCCTGAGACAACGAAAGGGTTCTTTTTCGTTTTTGCTCTCAATCGCCAGTCAGTATGTTATGTGTTTGATAAAATGACTAAAAAAAGATCGGAGACAGGCTTCGGGTCAATTTATAGCTTTTTGGCGTCTTTTCGGTTCCTTCGTGAGCTTCTTCCGATTGATTCCTACCAGTCGAATGCATCCAAAACTGGGTTTTTATGGTCCGAATATGTGAATAAGGGTTGAGTGCTACGTGGGCCAACCAAGGATTCATGTATGTTACTTGATTCCTTAAATTTCCGTTGATTACCTTTCTTCTTATGTTTCTCATGGAGGATTATTATTATTATTCGTTTCGTCGTCTGATATGTGAGGAATTTTGCAGGTGAACATGGGAAGTTCCTTCCACGCCAGAATGTTAACAGGAAAAAGGTAATTCTAAAAGGTTTTACGAGGGGTTTTGGTATAATTTGATTCATTACTATCCCATACTTTCTGCAAAAAAGAGCTCCCATGTTTCAGGTTTTCGAGGTATAAGCTGGTAATTATTCTCCCAAGAACACTTTCCTGGAAAGTAAACATCAGATGTTTTCCAATCTTTTAAGATTCTTTCTGCAGAATTAAACCTAAAATTTGAACTTGGTACCTGTAACAATGACTGCTTATTGTAAAGGTTCGTCTAAAATAATTAGAAAAATAAGGAGTCCTTGGTTTATTTAGTGTTGCAAATTTGTTGTTTTTTTTTTCAGATTCGTTCATTGACTTACTCAAAACACAGAATTTACTAGCTATTCATGCTTTTGATTATTTGAAGTACCTAAATGTTATTTAGTTTTGAAATACAATATGAATCTCTAAAATGAAAGTAGTTATGGTACTAAAAGTCCTTCAAAAGGATCATCTTATGCACGACTTCTTGAAACTGAGGAACAACTGATAGTTTCAAGATTATGAAAATGCAGAGGTGTATCCACTTTGAGGAAAGAATCAAAGGGATTTGAAGGCAAAACTCTGATCTGTTTAATCTCTGGACCACCATATCAGAGCAAGAATTATCTCAAAAATGTTACCACTGATCAGGGCCTTGAGTAACTTTGTCTTTCTTGGTGTGTATGGAGGGTATCTTACAGTTGCATCTCCATTGAAGCTTCTTGAAAGAACCGACTTTTTGTGGCTAAATGCATCAAAGGAGTGCTTCCCATGGTATGATCCCATTCCACTCTCTCCAACTCCTCCAAATGGTAAAGTGTCAACTGTAACCTGCAAATTTTGCAGACGTCTGTGAATGATTAGTCTGATAAGTAATGTCTGTAACATGGACTGAAGGCTAAATGCAAGAAATTAATACATGCATCACTGTGTCATTGATGAGCATTCCTCCTGATGATATGTTTTCGATGAAATCGCTCGTTAACTTCTCGTTGTTGGTGAACAGATATGCTGCAAGTGGTTTCGGCCTCGAGTTTATCTCATCAAAGCTGTTGCGAATGTTTTTGACCTGACAACATTAACGAAACACTGAACCTGTGAGCATCCTTTTCGCATCTGAAAACACATTATTATCAGGAAGATTATGTTCTTAAATGCAACTATTTCAACTTACAGTCACCACAGGAAGTAATGGACCAAATATCTCTTCCTGCATAATCATAGAGTCTCCAGGCGCATCCAAGACTATGGTTGGAGCTATCTTTCTGAGATTTTTGAGTACTAAAATCATGTTATAAAGATGTATCAAGCTTAAGTTGCATTCAGAGCAGGACATATGTCTACTCACAATCTGTTCTGATCTCTCTGTCCTCCATGAACAATCTTATCAGAGACCTTCTCCTCATCCAGGAGCCTTATCAGACGTTTATAGTGATGCAAACTCACAATTCTAGACATGTCTTTGGATTCCATTGGATCCTTGCCAAAGAATTCCTCCACCCCTCTTTTTAACGAATCTATCTGTTCATCAGCTTGAATCCATAAAAATAGCCCTTGAACCAGACTGAAATACAGGATCATCTTACCAATTTGGGTGCGAAATCTTTAGTAGTTATGAGATAATCAACACCAACGCAAGCTTGGCCGTTGTTGCATTGCCACTTTCCTCCTATAATCCTCCTCACTGTCACCTTCATATCAACATTTATAAGCTATTAGCTCCCCTGTAATGGATTCAAATAGGAAAATCACATTCCTGAAGATTAATATTCCTACTTACTTCCAAGTTTATGTTGGAATCAACTACAGCTGGACACTTCCCTCCAAGTTCAAGAACAACAGGAGTAAGGTGTTTTGCTGCAGCACTCATCACAATCCGCCCTACCATTGCACTGCCTGAAAAAAAAAAAAAGAAAATCTTAAGACCATAAAAGCTGCTTGAGAATTTACAGTTTGGAAAAAGGAAAAAAAAAACGCAGTTTAGTAGACAAGAGGATCAGAGGATATATCTTTTCACACAATGGATAGATTGTTAGTAAAATTGCAGATAATTGTATTGTAACACCTAAAGTTTAGACAGATTGAACGATCATTCCAATTCAAATTTAAGAGAATTAAAGATTCAAAAATAGTTAATTAAGAAGTTGATTAGTAATCTTTTTGTTGGCAGGCCTTTGCCTTCAATCTCCTTCCTGATATCAGATTGTGATACAAATAGTCTTGAACTTTTAATGCCCTCATCAAAGTTCAATTTGCAAACCAAAATGTTTCCTCCTCTTTTGACTTGAAATCAAACTAAATGTCGATCAGGAATGACCTATTGCTCATGGCTTTATCACTTTCTGCAGACATTATCCTTCAAATTGAACCGTGATGAGGATATCAAGTGTTCAGGGATTAGAATTCTGTCAAGAAGCCACCTATTGTTCACAGTCTTAACACTGGTGCCACTCCCTATACTTGTCCTCTGGTTCAACATCATATTAATAGAACCTTTTTGATCTGATACCATTTATAGCACTCTAAATTCGGATTGATCCAAGAACAACATCAAATTATGTTCAAGGGAATAATGGGTTCGAAAATAATTAGATAAGAAGTTGATTATATAAAGGCTTTCACCAATTCTCTCCGATCGGATAAGAAATTATGATGCCTACTCATGTGATTAACAAATTAAAAATGAACTGCAGATATTGCAACTGTGAGTTTCCATAACATTTTAAGAAAATCAGGAAGAAGTAATGATAAAACCTTACCTGTATAAAGTATTTTGTCCCATTTCTGCTCAAGCAAAGCGGTTGTTTGAGGGACAGCTCCCTCAACAACTCTAACAGCAGAATTGTCTAAATACTGCTCTATTAGCTCTGATAGCAGAGAGGATGTTGCTGGAGCAATTTCGGATGGTTTCAGAACAACAGCATTTCCTGCTGAAATAGCTCCAATCACTGGATCAATTGACAACACTGAAACAAAGAAAATTAATGTATGAATCACTCCCCCAAGTTTTCATTTGCAGCCTTTCAGGAACATATCAGATAATGGAAAAAAAAATGCATAAGATTACATAAGAAAATAGTCAAGACAATGGTTTTCTTTTTTTTCATGAGCTAAAAGAAGGTAGAGATGTTTACAACATACAGAAAGGAAAATTCCATGTTGAGATGACCAATACTACTCCAAGAGGCTCAGATACGATTTTAGCTGAAGAAGGGTAGGTTGTAAATGAAGTTTTTACCTGCAACATTCCATGAATTTTGCATAATTTTCATATCTGAAGTTTCAGAAATCATTGGAAAGCACCCAATTCTCAGTAGAATGAGTCGAATTCATTGTATTTACCTCTTCTGGTTTCATCCAAGTTTTCAGTTGCTCAATAGCAGATTTGCAAGAGGATATAGTCATCGAAATCTGCAAAACATATATATATATATATGTACACGTTGAATTGAATGACCATTTTCTGTGACGTGAATTCATATTTTTCTTTTTAATCAAAGAAAAACTAACTTAAATTATGCAAGAATTCTACACAAAAAAAGAGAAAAAAAAAAGATCAAATGGATCATTCAGACCTCTGCAAGAAAAGCTTCAAGTTCAGGCTTTGACAGGTCCTTGTAAAGAGCTTCATAAATGTCCTTTTCTTTTTCTTCAATCATTCTTAGGACACTCTTCAACTGGGAAATCCTCCATTCATAGCTTTTTGTCCTTCCCGACTTAAAGGTTTCTCTGAGCTCTTCAACCAGCAAACTGGCTTCACTTGTCCCAAATGTTTTCTTCTCTTCATCTGCCATAACTGATAGAGTTGCAGAGCAACTTCTAGAGATTCTTAAAACCAAAAAATAAAAATAAAAATAATAAAAAAAGAAAGAAAGCATAAGCAAATATGAATTCTAAAAGCAATATGTTATAGATTGACAAAGGTAACTTGTTCCAAGAGACATAAAATTAAAGTGAATTATATACAATAAAAGGTTTATAATACACTACTTAAAGTTTTAAGTTGAAATATAGTTTTTGAATTGTGTATAAATGCTTACTTAATCGGGTCTAAATTGACAAAAGTAAATTGTTTTAAGAGACATAAAATTAAAGTAAGTTATATATAATAGAAGGGCTATAATCCACAGCTTAAAGTTTTAAGTTGAGATATAGTCTTTGAATTATATATAAAAGCATATTTAGTCGGGTTCAAATTCTCTCTAGACCAAAATCCATGTAACAAAATATGTGCGTTACCAACTAGGAAGGGAAGATTTACTTACAAGTTTGAGGGATAAATAAGGTTTGAATGAGGGAAGGAAAGAGTTGAAAATGGCTTCAGCTTGATTTTTTGTCCATAATGGAAGCTGAAGATCCTTCTTGTTGCTCCATTATCAACTCCACTGTTCCATTATATGAACAATCAAAGCTACATTAGAAAAACATGAAAAAAAAAACCAAGATAATCATGCATGGAATAGTGAATTATTTTCATCATTTGGTTGATGATTATAGGGATGGAGTGAAAATAAATAATTTTAATAGAAACTAATAATTTTTTGTTATTTTGTCTCAACTGATTCCCTTGTCTAGTGAATGAATCTTTAGAGTTTTTATTACAAGCATATCTGGAGAGTTAAATTATTAAAATCATTGTGATGTTTAAATATTAAAAAAATTATATTTTTTAATCAGTATCACATTTTTTCACACTTTGATTAAATATAACCACAAAATTAAAATTCAGCTAGTACTGATTAGTCCCTATCAATTTAGGATTAACTATGACCACAAGTATGTTTTGAGCAAAAATAAATTAAATTTTTTAGAGAGTCACTCCCTCTAGTTTTATACAGATTGTTGGGAGATTTTTTCATGTGAATTTGGAGAAGTAATACTATTGATGGTTGATTAAGGACTATTATCGGTCAGTTAAATAATTTCTACTTGTAACCAGAAAATTGTTCATATAATTCTTTAAAAAAATTATTGAAAAAAATGAAATTGGGATATAGATATTTCATTTAGAGTTTTTAAAATAATTTTCCAAGGTGTCTCAAGTAAAATATGGCTACACCCACCAAAAGATGTCAATTTAGGTCATGCTTATTTTTACTTCTATTTTTTATTTTCGTTTATTATTTTTTAAAATATAAAAACTAATAAAAATATCACATAAATTAAAAAAGACAACATATTAATATAATACAAAAACTTAAAAAAATTGTAAATTTTTTTTATAAAATACATATATATAAAAATAAAAACGAAAAATAATACCAATATATAAATGTTATTAAACGTAAGTCAATTCATGGTCAGTAAGAAAATAGAATAAATTCTAAAAAGTCAAAGTAAATAATTATGTACATGTTGAAGAAAGTATGTAAAAGCCGAAACTGCTCTTTCTGAGACATGAAATCGTATAGTGTGCCTTAAAGCAAACTGAATTTGTATTACGAACTAAAAGGATTAATTATAGCTTCTTGATTTTTTAAAATTATTATTTATTATTTGTATTTTTTACTTATATTAAAACACTTGTCATTATTCTCTATTAAATCAATTAATAGAGAAGTAAAAAAAATATTTTTTTTAAAAAGCTCGCTAGATGGAAAAATTGCTATATGGCAGAATAATTAATGTAAAAGACAATGTGGTTTATAGTTATGTGTATAATAAATAATATCGTAAGTTCTCTCAATCAAAGGTAACATCATGTGTATTATGGTTATATTCAGTGTCTGCTACATGACATAGATAAAATACTTATTACGTCACGTAACAAACTCGTTCAAAAAATAACCGTATTTTCTATTTTTGCTAATTTTTAAGAAAAAATTATACTAAACATTCAGTAAAATATATAGACAGGTTGATACAATTTTTCAAAAAATTAGGGATTAAAATAAAGATTCATTGATAGTTAACTATGAATTTTTCACAAGATATTAATTACAAAAAATTTTATTGTAATTTTTAATTTTTTTTTTTTGATTTTCTTTTTAGTTAAAATTTTGTGCTTAAAAATAGAAATAAAAAATTATTTAATTGATTTTCTTAATAAAAAATTGAATGGTGAAATATGTTTGAAGCTCATTAAAACAATCTAATTTTAAAAATTATTTAAAATGATAATCTAAAACAAATTTTAATTTTATTAAAACTCAGTTTTTAAAAGACTTAGAAACAGAAATTATATATTTATGTAAATCTGTTTCTATTTTTCTATTTTTTAAAATAAGAATCTAAAATAAGAACAAAATAAATAATGCTTTGATTTTTTTTTAAAGAAACCACCATAATAACTAACAAAAACAAATGAAAATAAATTCATTTTTTCTGCAGTTTTACATGGATTGAACACTGCTCCTATGGCCACGAATAAGTGTCACAAGACTCACAACACCACACAATTTCTCAGGCAAGTGAAAGATTATAAGAAAAACAAAACCAAAAAAAAAAAAAAAGAACAAAAACCCACCAAGAGATTGCTGAAACAGAACACGATCGTGATTTAGGTAGAGAATCTGTTAATGTTTCTCAGAAGACAAAAGAATCATATTTGTCATACCAACAAAGTTTCACAAGAACTGTTTAACTGTCTGTGTATACGAAGGAGAAGGAAGAAGCTGATAAAAGGTTAGAGAGAGGAGGAGGTACCTGACTTGATGGAACAGAGCAAGCCGGAGGGTGCCCATGTCTGGTGAAATGATCAGAAACTTCACTTGGGAATTCAGAAAATCACAAAAGTATCTCACTGACTGTGTGTAATAAATAAAAATAACATAACATCACATTTATTGTAGGATGTGTATATCTTGACTTTCCAAACGTTGCATTATACAATTCACTAAAAGCTTGATTGAAAGATAGATAGACAGATAGATAGATGAATAGTGAGTGAGTGAGTGAGTGAAGTTTGGTGTTGCTGCATTAAAAACGTGGGGTTGTTGGCAAACTTGAAGACAAAATGGTAAGGACGAAGTGGGAGTTTCTCAGCCTTACATATGAGAAGTGAAGAAGATAATGTCGTGACTTTTTTTATGATTATAGTTTATGCTGACTGAAACCCCAGCAGAAAGAGTTATGTGAGGACCCCTACTCTTTTATCCCTGGGCTTCTTCTCATGTTGAGAACTGAGGGGGGGTCCCCTCGTAAAATTTAAAGTGTGTTTTTCTTTTCTTTTTTTTTTTGTTTTTTTGGTTCCGGGATGACTGGAAGTCAATAATGTTTATCTTTTAGACTTTGACGATGTTATGTCTTTTGTTTTTTCATATGTTGCTTGGTTTCAGTAGCATCACTATCAATCATTAAACCCAAGACTGCCTTCTGATCCAAACTAACAATGCTTTTTCATACCGGCCAACTAACATAATTAATTGCACCAAAACGATCATAAATTATAATTGAAGTCTCAATGGCTTCTTCTCATGTATGCCAAAAATAGCATAAGAATGCAACAAAGACAACACATTTAAGTACCCTAAGCACCACATGCCTAAGAAAAAGATAAAGAAGATTTGACACAGAATTACTCCGGTCTTTCAGATATTCAAATTCAATTTCTTAATTTTGTTTATATTTCTGTTTTTCTAAATACAAATGTAAAAAAAAAAAAAACAGTTCAGAAATCAAATATATATACAGTAAAAAATTAAAAAAACACAAAATATGAAAAACAAAAACAAAAACGGAAAATAAAAATGAAAAGTTGAACCAAATAAATCCTAAGATCTTAATCCATAAGACGTTTTTAAGTTGAAGCAATTTAGAGCAGCATGACAATACAAATAGTAGGCCATTTTAAGAGTGAAAGGTAAAATAATGATCCATATGAGTTCTGAGCAAATGCACACGTGAAATTCATTATTTTCATTAAAAAGGATAAGAAGTACAATTTACATCCTAAGATGGTAAGAATGACCATTAGCGTAATGCGCCTGTGCAAAACCAGTCGTTGTCTTTAGGCAACTCATTTTTACAAGCATAAAGATGGGCATAGAAATTATGTTGAGTGAGCACCATGTGTTCTAGAAGCCCATATACCAAACACCAGAAACCAGAAGACAAATAAGATAGCCCAGTATCGTGCAGGTCCATATTTGATCCTAGTGAGCACAATCTGCAATTATAGGATCATCATGTTAGCAGACAGTAAGCATTCTCCACTTGGGAACCAGAGATAGGTAATTAATTCCAGCTGCAAACACTGTGTACTTTCAAGTAAATGATCTATAAGAAGAAACGGTACCTAAATTCATGACAAACACACTGAAAACCGATGTGTAAATGATTTGTATCTAACACCAATTACTAACCAAGCAATGTAAAAAGTCTAATGCATGTGTAAGAATCAAAACAGTTGATTTTGATACCATAATTACCCCTCTGAAATTTTCAACTAAATTGTATAAATGATGGATGGGAAGTTTAATTAAAACTCCAAAAAAAAAAGTCAGATATTAAATAAGATCATCATTGAACCCTGGAATTTGCATATGCAATTTGCTGAGCTAGCCCTCTAAAGGCAACAACAGACTCCCAAAGCACATAGACGTGAAATTCTTGACATGTTTTTGCATGAAATAAAACGCATTCACTGATGCAAATACCCAATCTCCAAAACCTAGAGAGAATTTGATCCCAAGTAATTTTTCGCAGACCAGAAGAGAAAAAGTAAAAGAAATCTGCAGCCATGCTAGCAATCGAAAGACCAAACATAAACATGAGACTCCAATTCCAGCTACCTTGTTTCCATTTGTATGTAGAAAAAAATGGGGAAAAAAAAAGGGCTGTTGTCTAGGACTATAAAAATACAAACCAGTAGACAAGTGAGAAGATACAAAAATCATTATGACTGCAAAAGGAAGTATATTATTCAAATTAAACCACAAAAATAACACATTTTCATTATTAAAGCTTCTAATTAACTAATCCTTCAGTAGTTGCTATATGCCTTTTTTTTTCCCAACCAAATCAGTAGTTTTTCTTTAGTCAAGCATACAAATAAAACTTCAGTTTGATGTTTTGTATCAATGACAAGCAAAAACAAATTTATGTTACTGATTCAGGAACATATTTATGTTCCTGCATCTAAACGAGCAGTCAAGCTTTTAAAGCTTTGTTTGCTGGTTAGACTTTGTTGAAACTGAATGAGCAATCTAATGTGAACTACCAAAGAGCAGAAAGAAAGAAATTATAGTAACTTACAAAGCGGAAAAAAATCACGACTGTCAATGCACAAACACCTCCAAGGAGGATGTGAAGACCACTTCTTGCAGTTTTCTGCACATAAGAGCAGGATTAATCCAGTAAAGCATGCAGCAAGTTAAACTAAACAGAGTCTACTGAGGGAACAAGCAAGTTTGCACAGAAAATTATGCTAGGATAAATTTGAATGAGATAAATAAAATAAAGAAAGAAGATCCAAAGGAATGATAGCTCAAGAAGATGAATATGAGGAAAAAAGGAAGAAAATGAAGAAGCAATAACACCATTGACAATCAATATGAGGAAGGGAAGAAGAAAATGAAGAGCCAAACTCAGCATCATCGATAAAGATTGATCTCTTCATCCTGTGAAAAAGGTATTATAGATACTGAAACACCTGTATGGTTTATGGAAAGTACTTAATCCTACACATTAAGACAAAGAAACACAAGACAAAAAGGCCAAAAGCATCTGGCTATGCATCATTCAACAATCAACCAATTTCAATTGATCTCAAATTGTAGCACCAATTAACAAGAATTGATTTAAACATAAAGGTCACAAAAAATCCCTTCTAATGTAGCATATTTATTTATTTATTCCCCAAATAAATCATACTTCAATACATATGGCAGAAAATCCCACACTAGTGTATGGACCATTATAAGTAAACCTCCCAATTTCTAGCAAGTTTGATTTGTAAGAGACTGAGGAACTATTGGCTTCATCTCAAGGGGAAGCCACACGCAGAGCCATCTACAAGGAACATCTGTCATTAACACAGAAACGACAAGGGTCTCGATATTACACACAATATTAACTGTTCAAATGTTCATTTATTATTACTTCATACACAGGTAGATATATGGAAATATATCCTTGAGTAGTTTTCCAATTTAGGCAAATAAAGAGATCAAAAGCTTGTGGTAAATATGACAGGATGATTTAGTAATTTAACCTAAATGAAACATGAAAGATCACCTCTGTATATCAATTTCAAAAAATCTCTATGACAAAAGAGTACATCATACCTTTCCAACACGAGGAGCAATAAGCCATGCCAGAGTAACAGTAAGCAGCCCTGTAGCCAGCAAAATCCCTGTGCATTCCACAGCCCATTTGGTAGTACGATTCTCAGTAGGAAGATTATCTTCAATGACAGTATTTTGGGGTTGCTCAGAAACAACCTGTGGAATTGTTGAAGAATGACTGTAGTTGCTATTGTTGCTTGGATTAAACCAAAGTGAGATTTCACTCAGCCGCTGCCTTCTAATAGCAGCAACAGCATCAGGGTCTAAACCTGAACTTGTATGCACCTGAGCAGGGTTGGGATCACCACTGGCAGTCCTTTCCCTCAGTGCCTCATAATCCTTCAAAGAAACCACAACCTTTGTAAAGTCTGGTGGCCTGATATTTTTGGCTACATGTCCACAGATCTCACAAACAGTAGATCCATGATTAACAAACCATTTAAGAGCACAAGCATAGTGCACTAGGGCAAGATCATTCTTACAAGAGCAACCAAGCTCAATCAATGTGTCATGTTGCTGGTGTGTACCCACTTCTAAATCAGTTTGACAGATGAAAACCTCCCCGTCTGGACCAATGAACTCCACTATACCAGATTCTACCACAGCTGATTTCCTATGCAAACCATCCGTTCCAACATCTACAGGCTCTGCTTTGCTTTCAGTCCTCAATCCTCCATTGCTTTTACAAGCTTCACGAAAGGGGGGTCTGATACCCAGAAATTCTAACGCAATATCTCCCCGTTTATCAGATTCAGCACATTGGCAAACACGACACGTCGGCACACCCGCATCTTTTTCCAGACTCTGACGTGGGTAAATCCCGGAATCTTCACTTCCAATAGGTGAATGGCCTCCATTAACCACTCCAACATTAGTGGATTGGGAATCATGTGATATATTTTCCCCAGCCATCACCTTAAACTGAAAAGTTATAAATTTACAACATGATAATCTCAGAAACTAACCAATATTTGACTCAAATTTGCCGGTGATTACATCCATAAGGCCAACACCTCTTTACAGAAGAGAACAAAACCCTAGTTCTAACATAAATGGAGGCTCTGCAGCTGGAGACCAGATGGAATCCTTTCCACATTCAGATATAGAATGACCTTTTCCCCTCCCTGTCCAAACAGTTCCAAAATTCAACAACACAACAACAACCTATGATGAGAGAAAGCATAGATGCATCATTATTATCATTAAAAGAAGGTATAATCAATGCTTAACAACATAATAATACCTTTACTAATGCAATTGCGCATAAAAGCAACCTATCCCCAAAGCAACCTTTCTTAGAAGTGAACTACAAGATCTATAACAATATTATGGAGTTTATATTCCACGATTAAACGATACGATTGAGTAAAGCCAACTCAATCTCTAAACATCAAATTCGTTCAACACGGCATATAATCAAACTCCAACTCTCAACACATTCCCATCCCAATCCCATTACTCAAACCCCAAAATTAAACCTTCATAGTTCCAAAAAATGCCCAAAAACAGCAAAAAAGCAAATTACGAGCACAAATTGAATCAAATGCAACTTGAATCGAACACCAAAGAGGAAAGGAAAAGAAATTCAGTTACCTGAAGAAAGAAGCCAAACAGATCGAAGCTGAAGGATGAAGCAACTGAGTGACAAAGCCAAAGGCTGTTGAGTGAAGGGAGAAGGAGCGGTTACCAAATTAATGGAAATGGAAACGAAAATGAAAAATAAAAGAAAACCGTCAGTTTCTTATTATCCGTTTTCCATTCTTTTTTTTCTGTTACATTTTTCTTTATTTTTTCGTTTCTTTTTCCAGTCTTTGGGTCACTTATTATTAGATGTCAATACTTTTAATTCCATAAACTTATTTTTCACCCCTTTTAATTATGGCTAATTATTGACTTGGTGTCAACTATTATTTGAATTTTTATATTAATACAACGTTTCTTTTTTAATTAAATTCTAAATCCATTTAAAATATAACTTAATTGTTTGTCACGTGATTTATTTTTAAGTTATATTTTAAATAACATAAATATTAAATATTTTGGTAGTAATATAAAAGGTTTAAAAAATATTTATAAGTTAATAAATTATTGTCAATATTGTATATATTTATCAATTAAATAATTTTATTCTTTTTAATTTATAATCAATAACTACTAAATAAATTGTTATATGCACACAATAACTTATAAATTATGAATTCAGACAAATTATTTAATTAATCAATACCTCACAATTAAAGTGACAAATTCAATTCAACTAATATCTCTAAACTCAACGTACTTCTATTTTTAATTTACTATCTTCCAAATCATCAAAATGAAAAATTATTTCTCAATCGTAATTTAAGCCTAACATTTTTAAGTTTGTAAATATATTAAAAAAAAACATGCTCTATCAATTAGACTACCTTAAAGTGAAAAAAAAATAGTAAATAATTCTCTTCACCTAAATTATGAATTCTATTGACTCATTTGATGAGGTAACACATAAGAATGTTATTATACCCTTCATAAATTGGACCAAATTCCAAACATTGAGAACTTTCTTTGAACAATCTCTATCAAGCATCAATTCTAAACTATTATTCTACTTTGATGGGGAAGTCACCACAATAATTAAAAAAGTTCTACTTCATGCAATTTTTTTTTATTTTGAGTAAAATAATAAATACCCTATTACATTTTAATTACTTCTTGTAACTATTAATCTCCCACAATAGACTAATAATATAATCAATCATGAAACAATAGAAAATTACATTCTACTATTCTACTAGGCAAAATTGTTGATTAGTTAATCGGTGCTAGAATCCTGTGTGCCGCGTTCCTCTCTAGCGTCCCTCTTCTTCCCCCATTCATGAACCCTCAAGTGCAACTCAGCAGCAGCAATCAGGAAATGAGCGGCCTGGATGGGAGTCAAAATGTCAACCACACCTCTAAGCGTTCTCAGCCGTAGATCATCGGCCCTCCCCAAAAGTTCCGTCAACTTCTCCTCCTTTGACTTCAAAGCCGACTCAACTTTCTCCTCCTCCTCCGCCGTCTGCGTCCGATCAGCCGCCCCGGCTGTCCTCATCATCTCGCTCACCGCATGCGACAGCTCCACCATTCCACCGTCCGCCACCGTCTCTTGATGCTTTGCCATCTTCTCCGTGATCTTCTTCTCTTCTTTAATTGTCCTCATCTGCAACTCGTCCACACGACTGAGTTGCGCCGGAGAGAGGTCACCTAACTCGTCTACGCTAATCCCACGAAGCAGCTCACTGAGTTGAGCCTCGAGTCGGAGGCCAGACTCGGAGTAGAGCAGATGAAACGCCATACTCGGCCTCCACCCACCGATCCAAAGGAAAGCGTTCTCTAAAGAACTGATCCACGAAGGCGACAACATCGTTAAAACATCAACCTTCGAACACCTGGACTTAGCCTTGTAATAATGCTCGTAATGTTCCATCACTCGGTCGACAACACGACCGAGATCCGACCCCTTAGAGGAAGGAGACGACGAGTCGCCATGGCCATGGCCATGACCAGAGTGCTCTTTAACGGAGGAAATGAGATTATCGAGGTGTTGGTTTTGCTCTAAAATCCAGTGCTCGAAGAATATGTTGAAGGGTTCTTGCTCCGGCATGGAGTTTCCTGCAGAGCTGCTGGTAACATCGGACATAGAGGTTTCTTGAGAGTTAGGGTTTATAAGATGGGGTTTTATAGAGTATGGTTATGGAGGATTTTTGCATGTTCCTGCATGACGCGTGACGCAGTTATGGAGATAGAGTAGAACTGGACATAGCTTAGGTCCAGATAAACTACTTGTGTGTTTTTGTTTTTACTTTGTCGTTATAGAAGAGTTTTAGATATTTGCTTTTTTATCGTGAAAAAATAATAAGAAGAAGAACACAGAGTTATGCAATTTTAGGGGTCTTTGTTAGAAATAACTTGTATTAATTTTTATATTTATAAAAATAAAAATACAAAACATAGAAACTTTTTTTGGTTAAAATTTGATGAAAATACATAATATAATTCAATAATATTTTTATTTGTATTTTTTAAATATAAAATTAATATAAATTAAAAATAGAAAACAGAAACCGGTACATGAACGAAGACCGAATCAAACTGCTTAAGGGTGGATGGATCTGATAAAAAGGAAAACAGATGGCGGCTAATTCAGACAATAGGAAATGAACATTTAACAATGTCAGGCTTTTTCTGTGCTGTTTTGTTTTTGGGGAAGTGGAACTTTGTCATGTAGTGATTGCAAGTGGAGAAGAGGGTAGTGGGTTCGGTTTACTGTCTCGTCTTTAATCGCCTGCACAAAAATTTTTAACTTGGTTAAATTTGACTTGGTTAACTATATTTATGGTTTTAAATTTTTTATTATTTCTTTAAAGTAAAGAGTTATATGAATTTTAGGGCTTATAAAAATATTTAGATCAGACACTGACATTTTAATGTATTTAAGGTAAATTTGAATATTTTTAAAACGTTTAAAACGAACCCTAAAATTTAACAAACCTTCAAAACAAATTCTCTACAGTAACTCTAGTTACTAGTCTCCGTCATGTGCCACGTAGAATTTTCACGTGGCACTATATATATATATTTTTAAAAAATTACATGGGCCTCACTATCATTTAAGCAACTCCTTGGCAATGGGACCTATATACTGGCCCACTTACCCTAAGCCAGAAACGGTGCGTTCTGGCTTAGAGTTCTTCTCATTTCCCTTCTCTTATCGGCTCTTTGCTAGTCTCCTTGACGCCTTGAAATTGCAGCTCCTCCGCCAACGATTTAGTGACTGGCGACTTCTCTCCAATCGGGCAACGGTAGACGCGTGAAAATCTCAATTTTTTTTACTTGTATTTACTTTTTTCCTGTGTAAGGGTTTATATTCTTCAGCCCTAACCTTCTACCCGTCATCTCAACTTCGCAGCTGATTTGAGTTTCTGACTTAAGGTTCTTCATTGCACTATCCTCGTCGGGTCTTCCCTTCGTCGACTGAGATCTAGATTTCGCAGCTCCTTTAGCTCGGGCAACGGTAAACTTGTAAGATTTTTTGGTTTTTTTTCTTATATTTACTTTATTCCTGTGTAACTCTTTGTGTTTTTTCTCCCTTATCTCAACTTCGCAGCTGATAAGAGTTTGTGGCTTTTGTAGTGGTTCAAACAGGCTATCCGGACCAGTTGCCTCACAGTTGGCAATACATCGGTTTTCTCCGGTAACTCAAATGCATATCTTAGACAGAAATTGTAGGCTTAGTTGACAATAATGGGTTTTAATCTCTATTTTTATAGGACAATATAAAAGTGGATGACAATAAGATTACCTTTGTTGCTTCTCTAACTTTTTTTAGGTATTCAAGGCATTCATTAAAGATAGTGATTCTTTTAAGTAGTGGACCACTGTTTCCCCTTTCTCCCATTTATTCATGTCATTAACTTCTCTAGTTAGTTAGATGTATCTATTAGGACCATATGTGTCTGCTACTTACTAATTAATTAATTTGAATTATGTGAACTAGAGTTGGTAGTAAAAACATTATGTTAATCATTAGTTGCGTGAAAATAAAAAGGCATAAACAGGGCAGTGTTTAAATGGTAGTGTATTAGTCGAGACTTTTATAGTTCATAAAGGGGATTGAGGTTTGACAGTGATGAGCTTCATATATCTAAACAATACACTTATAATCATTGAGTAGGAACAAAGTTTTTATGTCCAATGGTTTCTTAACAATTTGAAATGCAAATCGTTTGATATTAATTTTATTAATCAATTTTTTCTACTATTAATAAATCGACAGCTAATAATAAATAAAAAGATGACAATATAATAAACTTCTATATGGGTTCTTATCCATACAGAAGTTTATTATATGAACATACAATATATAAGATCATACAACATATATCCAAAAACTCCTTTCTTATGTTACATTAGTAAGAATCAATATAAGGTTTTTTAGAAATAGAAAATAGAAGTTTAGTATATTTTAGAGTGCTTTTTTTTTTACAAAGCCTCTACTTCTGTACAGCTTTATATGTGAATGGGACATCCCTATATTTTTTGATGTGTCGCTTTTAATTTTGTCTTAATTTTGTAAATACAACCTTTCATTAGCTAAATGCACAAGCATACAGTCATTTCATGGTGGAAGGTTCGTGTTAGGACCTACATTTTCTTATGTTGATAGGGAATTAAAATTTTTTTATAAGATTGATCCCAATTATGTGAGTTCCATAGAGATACCTAAGATGGCAAAGGATTTAGGATACTCCCAAATTGATAAGGTTTACTACAGGGTACCTAATGAAGAGTTTAGTAAGTCACTGAGGCTGCGTGAATCAAATGATAGCTAAATTTATGTAATGAACTTGATGAAAGATCATGAAAAATTGAAGTGTATGTTACATACGACATACCAGGTAATCGTGGTTGTGAATATTAATCAAGTGAAGATGATCATTACGAAATAGTAAGTACAGTGCAATTAGGTGTAGATGATATAATAATGAAAATGATGGTCATGATGAGGTCTCTGAAGACAATGAAAATGCTGGTGATAATGAAATCCCAAATTATTTAATTTTTGAAGATGAACGATATGATGGAGAATATGATCTAAGCGAATTTTTAGTACATGTTCCACCTGACCATCAACTACTTGAAATGAATACAACTGATTGTGGAAGCCCTATAGGTAGTGATGAGTATCCTAGTGGGGAGGAGATTGGGAATAAAGACACCACTATCAATCACTCAGCTGGTTTTATATTTTGCCAGGTTAATATAATTAACATCATAAAAGACAAAAAAATCTTACTCAGTTGTAACGGCTACTTTCTCATTATCACTATCAACACCTTATTTTTTGTCATTTTCTCTATTTCTTTTCTATTTTCTGCAAAACTTTTTAATATGTCATTTTCTGTGACAATGGTGGTATTCAATGTTAGCATATTTGTTGGATTACCCTGACTTTTACTCCTATTGTTACCTTTTGAATCTATACTCTTACTCTGGTTTCTCCCTTGGTGATTGTAACCAAAATATTTGATTACGAAAAGGGAGACCCTTGTGATCTACATCTTATCTCTTCATTCATGATTCCACTTTTAACTAATTTCATAATTATCACGCCATTAGGAGAAAAATTAGTTACTGAAAATTTTAAAGTTTTTCAAAAATTAAGTAACAACACAACTATCATCAGATAAAGAACTCCATTATCAAAACTTACACTCATATCTGACAGCTGATCCACAATCTCTTGAAATTCGTTCAAGTGATCAACAACAAAACTTCCTTCTTTATATTTCAACTGTACTAACTTTGTTAGGTAAAATAATTTATTATTGTCATTCTTTGAAGCATATAATTCTTCAAGTTTATTCCATAATGTTCTCGCATGGGTTTCATCATAAATATGATTTTACACATTATCTTCAACAAATTGCCTAATAAAATCACATATTCAAAGATCCACTCTTCATAGGATTTATTTTCAGGTTTTTGGGTAGTAAATACTGGTAGATACAATTTCATCATAAATAAAAGATCATTTATCTTATTCCTCCATATGTGGTAATTTGTACCATTTAAACTTGTAATTTTGTTGAACTTTATTTCCATAACTAAACCTAGTAATTAATTGAAAATAGCTTTGATACCCATTGTTGAGAGAATAACATTAATAATAATAATATTATTATAATGAAATGTCAAAAATAATTCTCCCGAAAACTATCAATTATAGCAGGTCCAAAAATAAATTATTCACAGATGCATAATAATATGTAAGAAAAATCAATCGCACGAGATATCATAATTTTTAATGTGAAAAATAACCTCAAAATCGAAGAGTAAAAATCACGGGTACAAACTAATAAATCTTCTATTATATAAAATAATGGGTATAATAACTAGTTCTCCCTACTCAATAAATAGGGACAACAACCATAAAATAACAATAAGAGGAACATAAAAAAATAATAGACTCAAGACATGAACTAAAAAAAGACTTCAAGATCAAAACATGTTTTGATCTTAGTTAAACAAAATAACTTAGGTTTCACACTTTTCACATAACAATTTTTTTAGTTTCTTTTCTTCACTTAATAACTCTCCACACTCTCTGCACTCTCTATTTCATTTGCTACAACTCTTACCATTTTATAGAAAAATTTTAGCACATAAAGTTTGACAAAAGTAAAATAAGTCTTTGATAAAAAAAAAAACAAAAGCAAGTTTTACAACTCAAAAAATAACAAACAAAATAAATACACAATTTTTGAAAGTAGGCCACCATTTTTTACTTTAAAAGTCACTTTAAAGATGTTTTAAAAAATCACATCTCATAACCTACAAATTTTGATGTAAATCACCATTATTTATTCTCATAATATTTGACTTTCTATCACTAAAAGAATGTAGTCAATATTAGGGAGCTTAACTTAAGTTTGATTATTATTTTGGTTTGTATCTTTTGTTTTCTATTCTATTTTCTTATTCTAATTCTAAAAATTTCTTCTTCTTCTTATTTTTCTATTAAATGTTTTTCTTATTTATAAAGCTTCAATTAAAGAAATTTGTCAAATCTTCTTGTTTATATTTTTTTAATTTATTATTCTTGTGTAAAAGTTTCTTTTCAAAGAATGTTCTTACGTCTTTGTTTTGGTTTACATCTCTTGGACTGAAGTTATGAAATTTATTGTTGGATTACAAAATTCATTTATTTTAGGTTTATTTCAGTTGTTATCTAATATTTGTTTCTAAAATCAATAAATTAAAATTTTTTATATCAAATACACCTTTATACTTTCAAATTAGTATAAACTTATCTTTGTTTGATTATACTTTAGCTCCAATCAATGTATTTATAAGCCCGTTTCATACATTTTGTATGTTGATCTTGTAAAGTAAATTGCACATCATTAATATTAGAATTTAGGCCTCGTTTGTTTTTACTTCAATTTTTGGTTTGAGTTTCTTGTTTTTATAAATATAAAAATTAATAAAAATAGTACAGAAATCGAAAAAGACAACATATTAATATAACACAAAAATTAATACATATACATAAAAATAAAAAATAAAAACGAAAAATAATACTAAATGTGTTCAATTGTGTCTTTTAAAGACTTGTGAACATACAAAAAGGGTGGTAGCTATGGTACATATCAAATTAAATTTGTAAATAAAATCCTACTTGGTAAATAATTTTGAAGATATTTGGTGACAAAGAGTTGTTATGGGTCAAATAAGTAGACTCTGTTAACTTAAAGTAGCTTATAAAGTAATAAAAACTTTTATTTTTATCTTGTTTTTGAAGAGAATATCTTGCGGTCTACTCATTTTACTTGTTTGATAAATTTAAAGATTTAAGGACGAGAGAATGATGTGAGTATAACTGGCCAATTAGAAAATCTTTACATGTGCCTATTGGACCAATTGTAAGAGTTGAAATTTGAAAGGAGCAAAAGTCTGTTGAATTATTATTAATCTCTAATTTTAAGGTTTATTCATTATTATAATCTTTATAACATGCTTTTTTATATTATTTACTAGTTTCTTTTAATTAGGATTTGGCATAGGGTACAATTCTAAGACGAAAGAAAAAGTCTTGGTCTTGGTGCTCTTTCTGTGACATTAAGAATTTAAATTTGAAATAAGATTTCAAAAACATTTTACTTCAAATATTCTATTAAGAGCCATGGTTAAAAATAGAACTTGTAGTTAGTTTGCTAATTGAATAAGGATTATTACAATTAAAATTTAAGTAAGGATTATTAAAATTGCAATTAAGTAATATTAGTAATTAATATTTAATTTAAATAAGAATTTTTGTTATAATTGTAAATAAAATGTCGATAATATTTTTTATATTCATTCTCTATTTCAATTGATAAAGATATATTTCAATTCTAAAATCTGAATTACAAGATATAAATTCTCTAAAACTTATTCTCGCGAGAGTTTGAACTGATGGAGCTTTTGAAGATTCCTTGGAGCCGTGCTCTTATACTCCAAAATAGTTTTTATGCATCGCTGTTTTCATTTTTCATCTCCTATTTTCAGTTAGGGACGTTGCTCTATCTTTTGTATTCACGTCCCAACCCCCTTTTATAAACTCTTTTATTTTATTTTATTTTTTCTCTTGTTCCTATATTGAAGGTCTCGCGGTCTTTTATAATTGCCAATCGATAGTCCAACTTGCCCTTTCTAAATCAGATGGCTTCGGAGGCAATTAATTTAACACCTAATTATATACATAAATAAAATCAAGTCCCTATCAGCTTCATAAATTATATGCCTCCCGAAAGTCGAAGCAGCCAAAAGTGAGGCGGGGGAAAGAGGAATTGGGTAAAATAACTTAAAATAATTGATTAACGTCGTAATTCAACGATCATTTAACACCTAATTATATGCATAAATAAAGCCAAGTTTATACCAGTTAATTTAAAGGATATCAGTATCGGTACGGATTTTTACCTTGAAACAGTATTATATTGACATAGACTATACTAATATTGGTATTAGATAAGTTTTAAAATTTATAAAATAGTTTTTGAATTTTGTAAAATTTACGAAATAATTTCTGTATATATTATGTATCTCTTGATAATTTCAACATATTTTAATTTTTAAATAATTAATTAATACAATAAATAGAATAAAATTTTCACACATATTAATATTAATTTTCATATATTTTCAAATAAATCTCAATACAAAATAATATATTGTAATAAAATTTATATTAATTATTAAAAATATTCTATTAATAAGAATACGTATCTCTATTAAAATTAATATAATATAGTAATATAACTACAAGA
>JAOXYD010000134.1:19268509-19288409 GCA_028565735.1 Pinacopodium congolense
AAGACATATATCTATGTTATTAAACCATCATATGGGGTTTCTTAACTCATATTATCACTTTATTTCCTCTATTTTTTAATTAATCAAAGTTTATGTTCTTATTCTTGAATGTTCTTTGATTTTCTTACAAAATCTTGTGGAATCTGAAGCTGTGTTGATGTCTAGATCATGTTGAGGAGTTCAAGACTTGTCCAAGAATTTTCTAAACCTATTTTGTAACTTTTAAACTACTTATTTTAGCTTATATATTTTTTTATTTATCAAAGTATATGGCTTAATATGCATGTTTGCATGTTTTGATAATCATGTGTGGTTAAATTCATTTTCCAGTTTCAGATTGGTGTTTTAATGTTTTATGAGAGCTTAAAGACATGTAACGTTGATGGATGAATAAAGTGCCATTATAGAGATATAATTCAACCTTAAACGACGGTTTCTCAGGGTGTTGTTGTAGGGGTGCAGTCCACCGTTAAAGGAGCAGTCAACAATTTCAACTCCAAATCTTTACAATTGCAATTGTGGCATGTTACTTCTTTATCTCCTTTGTCAGCTCGCACAGTGGAAGTCTAGATAGTCTACATAACATAAGAAAAACAATAATAAAAAGCGATGAATTGACAGAAATAAAATCTAACATTAGTGGGAGATGCTCTTACTTCTCTCTTAGTTTTTCTTAGATCTTTTAGGCTTCAAACACTTGTAATTCGAATTTTAAATTGTTTTTTGAGTTGCTGTTTATTGGAGATTGTAGCTAAGACATATATCTATGTTATTAAACCATCATATGGGGTTTCTTAACTCATATTATCACTTTATTTCCTCTATTTTTTTGGGATTAATTAAAGTTTATGTTCTTATATTCATATTCTTAAATGTTCTTTGATTTTCTTGCAAGATCTTGTGGAATCTGAAGCTGTGTTGATGTCCAGATCATGTTGAGGAGTTCAAAACTTGTCCATGAGCTTTCTAAACCTATTTTGTAACTTCTAAACTACTTATTTCAGCTTATATTTTCGAATCTATCAAAGTATGTGGCTTAAGATGCATGTTTTGTATGCTTTGATGATTATGTGTGGTTAAATCTATTTTCCAGCTTCATATTGGTGTTTTAATGTTTTAAAGATCTTAAAGTTCTGATTTTGGATTGATCACCTAAGGTGCCATGACAGTTAGGTTTGAATTTGCTCCTATAAACAAGAATCAATCATTAAATAATTGCCAAGTTGATATTCAATTTGAAACAAAAGGGCAAGTTGATTTCTTGAGGACTCTTCTCCTATGGTCTAAAGCAAACCTAATTCGAAGTCATTAAAGTCCCATGTTAATGGGGACAAAGTGATTGGAGAGTCAATCAAGTTGATAGTTAGTAACTAATTGGTTTAACCACTCCAAGATATTGCCTTTTCTTGAGGGCAAGTGTAAAAAAATTTTCTTTTCTACTTCTAGAAAACTCATGGCTTATGATTTTTACCAAATTCATCTTTTGCTAGTGACGTGTTAATTAAGATTTAGGAATATTATATGCTGACCTTTTCTTTTTTTGATCTTTGTTAATTTTCCAAACTAATCCCTTCTTGTTATTGATATACAAGTCTACACCTTGAATTAAAAAAAAAATAAAGTGGTTATCTTAATCTCTTTTTTTCTTAATTTGCATTTCAATATGAATACTCTTTATCATTAGGAGATTTTAAAACATATCATTTTGCATAATAGATAATCATATCACAATTAAATTGATATGAGCATTATATATTTTCAATCAAACCAAAAAAACAAAAATTCGTAAAAATTATAAATTTTTTTGTCATTAAATAATTTGTTTTCTCGCTTCATTTCAGCATATCAATCAAATAATTTGAATTACAAATTTGTGCAAGAAATAAACCATATTCTATGCCAACTTAATATTAAAATCAAAAGTCACATAACGTATAATATTCCAATAAAAAATGTATCACAATGTTTCTATCTCACGAATCTTCTTCTCTTTACCTTGTATTCATAATCTTCCAATGTCTTTACATCCAAGAAACTGTTTTTTTCTTTAATCAATAATATCTATGTCCCCATCTCTCTATGTCTACTGTTCTTACCCTTTAAATTTGTCCGTTTCTTCTGCTGGTTTTTCACTCAACATTTTCTCTCCAAAATCCTCCATTTCAAGAAGATGGGATTGTTTCAGGATAAGGGTATTGTTTACAAGCCTGCTAATGAGGTTGATGTTGGTCCTGACAGCCATGAATCGTACCTGCAAGCGAATGTGAAAGGTTTGAATTAATTCCATTCCCTGTCAGGATTTTTCTGACATTTGATTATGATTCAGAGAATGTTGTAAAGAGTATGAAATTCCTGTCTTCTTCTTCTTCTTCTTCTTCACTTATGAAACCTGAAATGGTTTCTGAATTTTCAGTATAGCGTATTAGTACTGTCATGTAGAGAATTTCCCATGTCTCATTTCTCTGGATATTCAGATTTTCCAGGGAAACAAACACTGTCATTGGCAATTTTCTTACTCTACCAGATTTCTTCATTCTGATATTTTTTCAACGTTTTATCATTCATATGACATCTGGTGTTACTCAAAGCTCCTCGCATGGCTGGATTTCTGGTGAAAATCTGCGTGTGGTTGATAGAGTTGAAGGTAATTGGAACCTTTATTACGTATATCCTGAAGAGAAACAATCTCTTTTACAAGGTACACTAATTCTTCTTCTCTTCTCCATCCACTTTTTAAAGCTCGGAGCTATTTATGTAGGATTTTAGCCTTGACCCTTTTTTCCATTTATGGAAAAAAAAGAGATTAATTTGGTTTTATTAAATATGAAAAATATAAAGAGTTTTCTAATCGAAGATATTGGAAGTTTCGAGTGGTATTGAGAATGATTGTGATGCAGACATTAAGATTTGCAAATATCATTTAAATTAAGAGTTACCATATACATATATATACATACATATATATATATAAAGTCTCCGTCAACCTTTTAATAGGAGTAAAATAAAAAAATTCTTCTGCTTGATAAAAAATTAGTATGGAAAAATTAAATGTTATATAGAAAATTGTCAAGTTGTATATTTTATATAATATAAAGCAAATTTCTAATAATTGATTAGTCTTTATTAACTTTATATATATATATATATATTCCCATTCAAATTCTTTTTTTCAATTTGAATATAAATGAAAGTATTTGTATAAAGTAACAATATAATACAAAATCAAATTCTTTTCTTTCAATCTAAATATATTGAATAAAATTTTTATATATAAACTCTATATCTACATAAAACCAACTTTTTATTATCAATATTATTGTATTGAAAGGACATTATATCCAATAATAGGCACGAAACAAGGAGAGTAGTACAATTGAATTATGATGAAATTGGCAATTTCTTTCATTTATGATGATGACATTGAATAAATGCTTCACCTTTCAAAGCGAAAGTATGATACCTAAGATACTTTCAATTATTGTCATCTACAAAATATATATATATATATATAATATCTATTAAATATCCTACCTAATTTTCTCTCAACATTTACAATATTGTTGGGAGTTAATTCTTTGTAGACCCCTTTGTGTAGTACATGAGAAATCATTGTCATCAAGTTCTTAACAAAAAAGCTAGAGTATTCATAAGCCATTTATAGAAAAAAGAACTCACTAATATTAAAAAGGGATATTTCAGAGTTGCTATTGTTTTTATTTTTCCATGTTAGTTTTTTTTAATTTCAGTTCCTTTTTCTATTAACACTTTTAATAAAAATGCATACATGAAATCTCATATCACCAAATATATGATATGGTGATTAATTAAATACCAACTTGTGTCTCAGATAAATATTTAGTAGTAATCATTTTTATTGAAAGAAAAGAGTTATCATCTCCTAAAAGTAGAGTCCTTTAATTGAGTTAAACAAAAATATATCTGAGGTCTGCAAATTTTGCAGCTTGTGATTAATGCAGACATAGAGGAATCGCCTCTCTTTGTGCCTTTGCATTCTTTTGAAGGTAATTTCCGTTCACTTAATTTGATTCAGATAGAACAGAAAATGTAAAATTTATATGGAAGATTGGCTTGATCAATCACATACATGACATTTCCAGGCTGAAAGAACTAATCTTGATGTTCATTTACTTTTTAGCTAAACATAATTGCTTTTGTGAAAAATGATAGTTATTACTCCATTGCAGAGCTCAATGAACAAGAAGTGAAGCAAATAGATTCTGATTCATCACCACCTGAGCGAGTTCAACTAGCCATTGATTGTCTGAATTCATCTTCAAAGACTATACCAAATGGTTTGCGGTCTTCTTTCCGACACCGGACGATTATGGATTATCACAACTCCTATAATTCAGGAGAAACAACCCCTTCTATGGTAGAGCTTCTGTCTGTTTATGTCTTCAATTTAGCAAACTGTTAACATTAAAACTTGGTTTTTTGAAAATTTGTCAAGGTTGCAGAGAGACTGATAGCTGCCATTAAAGAGTCTTCGAGTCCTGAATTGGACATGAACTTCTTCATTGATTCTAACTCCAAATATATTTTAAGACAAGCTGAAGAATCGACTTCTCGATATCAGAGAGGTACAGCACTGATCAAATTTCAGGAGAATACAAAGATCTGGTTTTAATTTAGTTAATCATCCTTCAATCAGGATTCTATACTAGTTTGGGATGAAATTGAATGATCATTGGCTTATGAAGTTCCATTCTCATCTAATAATTAAGCTCATGACAGTATTTGAAAGACAGAAAATTTTAGTTTTTGTATTCTAAACATGTAAAGAGTGTGGCTTAATGAGGCAGAATGCAAGAGAAAGAAAGGCAACAAGTAAAATTGGTTCTTTAGTGTCCTTCTCATCAAATGAAGAACTTGAGTTTCAATAGCATAGTTTCAAGAATTTTTTATCTTGGTATTCATTTTTACTGATGTATGTATCTGCTACATGATTAAGCATATAACACATGAACATATTTCCAACTAACGGCGCAGGAAAACCATTATCGGCTTTAGATGGAATCCCTGTGGCTGTTAAGGATGAAATAGACTGTACCCCATATCCAACAACTGGTAATTCAACACGAAACATAATGCCTAACACCAAGAAAATGTTCTGAACAAATTGTGTTTGATTTTACGCTTTTTTTCTTTTTCTTTTTTCTTCTAGGAGGGACAAAGTGGCTGCACAAAGTTAGACCTTGCAAAGCTGATGCCTGCTGCATTAAGCGTCTGAAACAATGTGGAGCTATAATCATTGGAAAAACAAATATGCATGAGCTTGGAGCTGGAATAAGTGGGATAAATCCTAATTATGGGTAAATAATTTAGGAACATCAGCTTCATTGCATTTATTAGTTGCTTCAGTGCCAGTAGAAATGTTCAATAGATGAAATATTGTGATAAATTGTGCAGGGTTGCAAGAAATCCATATGATTCTGGGAAGATATCAGGGGGTTCTTCAAGTGGATCTGCAGCAGTGGTGGCTGCAGGATTGTGTCCTGTAGCCATTGGTGTTGATGGAGGAGGTAAGCTTTACACTTAACTCATTTCAGAATGCAATTATGTAATCTCAGAATTGATAGTTAAGGATGTGCCCTCTTGCAGGATCTGTGAGAATTCCAGCAGGTCTGTGTGGTGTAATTGGCTTCAAGCCGACTTTCGGATGTATACCTCACTCGGGGTGGGATTTTCTTTTTCTTTTTCTGTCTAATAAGCTTTAAGTTGTTAATCTCTAAGAATTTTAAAGGCATTGATGTTGAATTTATTGTCGGTTTTTCCAGTGTTCTTCCTCTGAATTGGACTATTGGGATGATAGGAGTGTTGGCAGGCACAATAGAGGATGCATTCATTGTGTCAGTATCCTCTACTCTTTGATCAATTCAATCTGTCAAGTTCTGAAAGATTGATGGTACCAATAATCTTCAATGTTCTACTTTCAGATATGCAGCAGTCAATGGCCAGATTTCATCAGATGAAAACACCACTGTGCAGGTGAGAAGAATAAGACTTTATTTTTATGAAGTCCTAACCTTGAATTCCTCTCTTTCTTGTTTCATTGAACTTCTCTGCTTAAATTAATGGGAGTTATGATGTTCAGATTTCAACATCTAGCTGACAGACATGTTGATTTCTTTTGAACCTATCAGCCAAAAGTATACCTTCCCCTGCTGAAGTCAATAAACAGAATATCTGGCATCAGATTGGCAAGATATGGAAAGGTTAGTAACTTAACTTTCCCTATGTCACAAATTCAATCCAGGTGAACTATAAAAACTGTCAAAAATTTTTCTCATCACATGTTTTCTCATTCATCTGATTCCTCCTTTCACTCTAACGAAAAGATTCGGTCGATCAGTGGTTTAACGACTGCAGGGATGATATCCGTACATGTTGCACCAATGCATTAGACCAGCTCTGTGATAATTATGGTTGGCAGGTATGACAAGTAAATATCTGCAATGTAATGACTTGAATGCGCAATTTCATACTTACAGGCCCTGATAAGGTTCTTCTTATCATTTTTCATTGTTCACTAACCGATTTTTGCCTTTTCCGTGTATAAGACAGTGGAGGTCACAATACCAGATATAGAAGCGATGCGCCTTGCACACTATGTAACCATTGCATCAGAATGTACTACTGCAATTGATACATATCTGGAAAAAAGGTATGCCTTCCTCACCACCATATTACCTTCAAGCTCTCTTTCTGGTAAAAGCTTCAGGAATTCTGTTTCTAACAATAAAAATTCCTGAAACAGTGGCAAGTCAGAATCAGGATGGGATGTAAGGTTAGGCCTCCGAGTTTATGGTTCTATGGCTGCGAAAGACTATGTCCAAGCCCAGAAATTCAGGTATTTCTAAACAATTTGTGTAGTTCTTTGAACTTGGTAGCATCAGAAAGCTCCGGGAAAAGCTGATCAAAGAAGAACTTGACCAATGGATCAGCAAAATCCTGACTTTTATTTCCTTTTTTCAGTGAATTATTGTTGATATGAACTTCCATATTATCTTCAGGAATCGTCAAATGCAACTGCATAAGAAGATATTTGAAATAGCAGATGTCATTGTTACTCCAACAACAGGGTAGATCCACCATTTTTCCATGTTTTAAACCTTTGATTACACCATAATTCAACTTGGAAATTCTTCCTGATAAATGTCTTGTTAATATGACAGAGTTACTGCATACCCAATTTTCAATGATGCCATGGAGACTGGAGAACTTGACTACATAAATGGAGGTATGAAACTCCAAGCTTCATAGAATCGTTCTTTCTTAAAGGAAGGACTTCTTTTTAAGAATCTGAATATTGGGTTCGTTTCAGCTGCACTTGTAAGGTTTCAGATAGCAGGAAATTTCCTGGGACTGCCCGCAGTTACAGTTCCGGTAAACATCTGAACTCTTATCTCTTCTGCTGCATTAATGGAAGCAGATGGCTTTCAGGCGGTGCTTGAAATTTGGTTATCAATGGCAGGTTGGATATGATAAAACGGGAATGCCTATTGGCCTTCAGTTCATTGGAAAGCCTTGGTCGGAGCCAACTCTTATCCACTTAGCCTATGCAATGCAGGTAGATCGCCCTACTTCTGCAGTTAGTAGTTTTGTGTGTTTCTTTTTATTTTTAATAGTTAAATTTTATAGTTTAATAGTTATGTCTTAGATATTTTCTCTTAACGAGTTACAAGGCCATTAATATTTTGTGTGTTTCTTTTCTACACTCCAGACTGAAAACAAGATTAGGGATGGTAATGGGTTGGATCAAGTCTGAGTCTAAGCATGATTTTTTTTTTTTTTTTTGAAAAATTGAACATGAAAAAATTTTACAAGTTTGAATCAGAAAATGATTTTATTTTTTAATGTACTTAAAAGATTCAAGTCATTTATTAGTTTTTCAATTAAAACTTGATTCAAATCTAATCAAAACTAACCTTAATTTAAACTTTTTGTATTTTGAATCAAAATTAAGCAGACAAACTACTTATAACTAATTATATATAAGTTTATAAAAGGATACTTTTAAGTCAAGTTTGGAGAAGGATATAGAATAATTAGGCTTTATATATAAAAATACTATTTATAATTAATTTATTATCTCTATTAAAACTTGATTTGTAATGTACGAGGAGATATCCTTATCATAAACATTCCTTTCTAATTAGATATAAAGTCATAGGTGGAACTCAAATTCAATCAATATCAAATTTAGTCTAATATATAAGATTATAATGTGTGTCAGCCATTGGTTTGCTATTGCTAAACATGATAACTTCATTCAGATTAGCATTTTTTATACTGTCCTGCTGCTTAATCTTTTTTTATTAACATGCATAATCAACATGAAATGTACTAATTGCATAATTTCTGGGACTATTATTCCCTGCTTGCAGAAATTAACTAAAACCATTATTTTTCTTCCAGACTCTGCGCAGCTCAGGGTTCAGAAAACCACAGGTATATTATGACCTTCTCAGGAATGATCGACTGTAGCTTACAGGAGTTAAAAGAAAAATAAAAAATGGCACAAAGGGCTATGAAGTACATTGCCTTTATATATGAACAGAAATTTCTTCTTCTAGTTTCATAGTCTGCATCTGGGTTCCTATCCACTTGGATTATTATAATCAAAAGTATTGCCTTTGATTCAATTTCTTTTCTGTTGTTTCTTTAGAACCTAAACAATTCAATGATACTCCATAACTCAGTAATTAGTTCTGTGAGTCGAATACTTGACTCTGCTTAATTTCTAGTCAATATGGATCTTCAACGTATGATAAAGTGCACTCACTGCTGAAGTTCATTTAGCCAATGGAAACAAAAGCTAATCCACAAAAGAATCTGCAGAATTACAAGTTGAGGCCATGGAAACACTCACAAACAACAGAGTTAAGAGAGTTTCACATGGTAAATCAGATAATTCAGTTCAAAAGCAGAGTGTCAAATGGGGAAACCGACTTGGAGGAGTAAGCATTTGATCATTGTAGCCTCAAACTAAATGCACATTAAACTTTGAATTTGACTCAAAAGAATATAAACTACAATCCCTTGCCATGAATATGAGTAGAATATGTGAACGAAAACAGATTGCAAGACAGAAAGCATTCAGTTTAACTATTCACTAGTCCAGAGAGGAATTTCATTTCAGCAATATAGCAAGGATTCTCAATCCCTTATCCTGTGAATGAAGTACACATTCACTCAATGTTCTAATTCCCTTTTAAAACAGGAAAAGAATACAGTTTTGGAGGGTCATTAGAAGAATCAGAATACACATTATGACTATACCCTATCCTAAGCCTTCACTTGAACTTGCTGAGGTGGTTTTTCTGGAATCAATAATCCAAGTCCTTCCTTCTTCTCATCAGCCAAATTAGACTCGTGGTTTCTAAGATACATTGGATTTGAGGTTAAGACCCTTAACTCTGAGTTCTGATTGATCTCCAGAACTTCAGGCATTCCATTACTGCATCCTTTGGACATACCAACATCAATCCTTATTGCTCTATTATCACACGCCCCATTAATCCCAGAGTCCTGAATTGTATGCCCCATAATCATCCTTTTCACTCCTGGGATTGTAGCAAGAACATGCTCAAGTGCAGAGCAATCACAGTTCTTGGCAACCTCATCAGAAAACTTCCTCAACCAAACCACAGCTTCTCTACCTCTGCAATAACCAGGAGCAAATCTCCCCATCATACCACTAATCCAATTCCTAACCTCCTCATTGATCCTCTCCAAACCATACTCAACATGTCCTGGCAACAATCCTCCATGAACAAACACAGAGTCCCCAACAACCAAGACTGTCACATTCTGTGACAGAAATTTCTTAGCAATAGGTCCATTAGGCCTAAGAGCAGCAATTCTAGCCCTAATTCCAGAGAAAGCCTCTTGCTTTACACCAGGAAATCTCGTTGGAACCCCATCAAACAAGTCCCGCTCCTCTTCCAACCCAACACAAAGACTCTTCATTTTACTTCCTACACCATACCAATATGCCCAATTCTCAAACTCCTTTAACCCCAATTTCGTGACATACCTAAAATCACCTTCCACGTTCATAATCTCGTGATTCCCATTCATAGTAATCAAATTCCCACCACATCTTGCAGCTTCCCTCTTCAATTTCTCCAAAAGGTACAGTATTTTCAACTCCTCACCTCCACGGTCGAGCACGTCGCCGACTTGGACGACGGTGGCGGACCCGCCGATCCATTTATCCGAAGCGTCGATCAAGCCGGCCAATCGGAATGCCTCCTTGGACTTCTGGAGATCACCATGCAGATCACCAATCGCGACCAGACGAGGTGGGGCCAGGTAGTGCGTTTGCAGGGGTGGAGCACCGGCGAGATTTGAGAGGTGGGAATGGGAATTAGGGTTAGGGTAGGAGGGCAAGAAGAGGCCGCCACTAACGGAGAAATCAACGAAGGTTTCGATGAAGGAGGAAAGAAGAGAAGGCATGCCTTCGCATTTTGCGTTTTCTTTGTCCTCCATTGTCGTTTCTTGGTTTTCCTTTACTCTCTAAACCATTTTCAATTATAAGATTTCATGTATTTAGTATTAACGTGTTTGCTTACGTTAATTTGACTTTTAAGTAAAATTAGTTACTTTGTTTGAATTTTCTACTCAAATTTTCGTTCTTCTTCACCTAATTCTACCTAATCGTTGACGACATTCTATGAAAATGCCTTGGCTGGTCCAATTGGTCCCACCTGTCGGAAACCGATTTAAGTCTTGAATTTATTAATATTAATTAGATTAAATATGTTATATATTTTTAAATTGTCAAATCGTTAAAATTAAGTGTTTTATTTTATTCATAACAAGGTTATTGTATTTGATAGTTTACTTAACGGTTGAAAGTATTCAAAATTTTGAAAAAAAACATTTGATAATATTTTAAAAAAAATAATGCCTATAAAACATTTAAAAAACCTTCGTTTGAAATCTTAACAATTTTTAATAAAGACCTTACTGATTAAAATCATAACATTTTTTAATAAATTTATCTCATTTGGCAACTTATCTAAACACCTAATTTTAGTTTTAGTTTTGGTAACTTCGTGCTTCATTCTTTATCTAATATCTACTACTTATTTTACCATCATAAAAAGATATATAAGAGGAAAATGTGGCAATTCAAACATTTCCAATTTAGTGTTTCTCTTAATAATTTGTTAAATACATTTTTAAGGGTGTCTAAATAGGAGAGACAAATTATCATTTTTAAATTATTATTTTAAATTTTCATAATAAAAGTTAGCTTTGTTTTTAGTCATATTTTATTACTAAAAACTTAAATATGTTTAGAATTAAGTCATTAATTCACTACATAATAAATTATAAAGTCAATATCATACTATAATAATAAATTATAGTAAAAGTTGTTTTACGATTGATTGTTATTTTAAAAAAAAAGTCAATATCATACTTCATTTCATATCATTTGTTTATATCATTTTTATTCAATTTTTCAAAAAATTCCAGTTCACTCGGTGGAAACGTACACTTTTCCGGTTCACCTCATCCTATGAATTGTTGAGTATTCTCTAGCAATTAATTAGACATTAACAAAAAGTTAAAATTATACGGTATTATTTTTTGTTTTTATTTTTATATATGTGTATTAATTTTTGTGATAACTTTATTAATTTTTGTGTTATTTTTTAGATTTCTCTGCTGTATTAGTATGTTGTCTTTTTCGATTTTTGTACTATTTTTATTAGTTTTTGTGTTTTAAAAAACAAGAAACGAAAATAAAAAACGGAAGGGATACCAAACAAGCCCTAAATTTTCAATTTTTAGTCCAAACTGACCAAAAAAATATATTGCAAGAAAAAAAATACTAAAATTGGCAATTTTTCATCTCATCATACATCCATTTACAAAGATAGTATTCCATATTGGCTCTGCAATAAGTAGTAAACTCGCCGTTTGCTCTGATAAGAGGAGAGCACATCTCACAAAACTAAAACTAAAACTAAAAAAAGAAAAACTCATAAAATGAAATGCAAAAAAGAATAATAATACAGGAATATTGAAAAAAAAGGAGGAATTTTGATTATATTTGTCAGTTAAACAGAGAGAGAGAGAGAGAGACAGGTGTTAAGGGCGGCTCAAACCTATTAAAGGTATGAGAATCCTCAAGAGAGATTAAGGGCCAATTGCTGAAGAAGAATTCTTCTCTGAGACGCATTGATTATTCCTTTGCATTCTGCGTCTACTAATACCTCTGTCATTGTGGCTGCTGCAAGCCCTCTTGGTTCCTCTGCTGTCCTTCTCAACATAAACACCTGAATATACCCCCAAAAAAAAAAGGGAATATCACGATCTTTTAATAAATTACTATATATATCTTAAATTTCATTTTACAACGCAAGTTATTAAAAAAATACACATTAATATATTTCTTGTAAAAGGTAATAATAAAATTTAATAGTGTTAAAATAGACTTAAACATCATATTCCAAACACTTTTCTGTAATGCCTTATAAAATTTAGTGATATTTAAACTTATTTTTATTTATTATGATTTTTCAAATTTTTATTTATTAGAATACATAAATATACATTTTTATAGGTCATAATATCTAAAATTAGAAATAAATATTGAGATATATTTAAGATTATAACTTATAACTCAGGATATTCAAAGTAATTTATCCTAAAATATGCTGCAACTACTATAATCAATAATGTAATAATGCTCATTGCTCAAAAGGAATCTAGTTTAATAATTTACCAACTTTATGGACTATTAACAGTCATGTAACTCAATGGGTGGAGATATCTAAATCTATCTTTTTTAAATAAAGTTCAAATTCTCGTAAAGAAAACAATTTAACTATAAAAAAAGTTATGGACTACCAAAGTTAAAAAAGAAAAAAAAAAGCACGTAATACCTGACTATCATGTCTTATTTCCAAGCAACCAGGTTGATGGATGAATGGTTCGCCATCAATCTGAACGGGAAAAGAGCTAGAAGCATGTATTCTTATGACTTTCCCTTGGGCTAACCTTCTTGCTTGTGAAAGTCCAACCTACACAATAGACAAGTAAAACAAAGACCTAGAAATTTTCAGGAAATTAAGTTCCTAACTAGTCCTTAGAATGGAACTGCTTTCTAGCATCATACGCAAATTGATCCAAGGAAGGGAACGCCTTGAGAAATTTCAATAGGAAAAGATGTCTTCAGAAAAAAGCTCACACCTGAAGTTTCCCAAGGTGCCATGCTCCACGAACGCTTACAATCTCGAGGATTTTATCTTGCATGGATAGAGAACTAAAATCATCATCATGATCATATTCATTTTGCCAAAGATCTACCCCACCCATGTAGCTGCCAATGTTCAGCACAATTAAACCCTCAGAATCCTGGAGGGCAAAAGAGATGAAAAGAACACAGCATTGGAGATCTGTGGAAATATTAAAGAAATCGATGAATAAAGTAGAATGCCCAAATACTAAAACATAATGTTTTAATGATGAACCTTGGGTATGGGGATATCCTTCCCATCAACTTCAAGCCAAACTTGCCATGGTAAGTCAGCACAAGCTCGGTCCATCATATCTCTGGCACCTTCTTTGGCATATCGCAGTTTATTCACAAACTGTATATCAAGACTTATTTTAGATAATCTTCAAAAGAAAACACAGAAGAAAAATAAAAACAGCCCTTATCATTTGTCTTATTTTTAAGTTCTTGAAAATGAAACAAGAGAGAAAAGAAACAGTCATAAATTCCACATAAACAGCCTTATCATAAAAAATTGCTGGGTTTTTCCTTCAGCCTCATTTTGCATTTCATTCCCACAGTATCAAGCAAATTGTTATAACAACAATTATAAAAAATTTAAATTGGCTGAGGATGATATAATTGATTTTTTTCACTTAATCTTGTTCAAGATTGTGGATCCAATTCTTGAATATGGAGAGAAGGAAATGGGTACAGAACCTCTATCTAAAACAAATAGAAGCATGTGAATTCTTCTAGTTTGAAAATTACAGTGATATTTTTTAGCAGGTGCAAAAATAGCAGGATTTGTCACGCCATTAGTGGTATCAAGATTTAGAAGATGGGCTTCACTCAAGTATTTGAGCTCTTCAGCCAAGGAAAAACATAGTTTCAAGATGATTAAACAAAGTTTATTGAGATCTGAAGCATCTGGTAGTAGAACTTTATTCCCAGCCAAAAATAACCCATGAAATTACCTGACTACTAAACTTCTCCGGCTTTTCGCATCTATTTACATGAAATTCATATGCAACCTTTGCATCACATCCGATGCCTACAAAAAATGTTAATGATCACAATTAACATATTCATCAAATTATCCCAAAAGAAAAAAAAAAAAAAGAAAATACCTAAATAGTTCATCATGAACTTGGATTGTTTTTCTTCAGAATAACCTTCTGAGGTCTCTTTTCTAATATCTACTTTCCAGCGATCTAGCATTGTGACAGCAGCACGATCTACATCATATAGGAATGCAGTCAAGGCACCCTTTCCATCAATCAATGAAAAACCTCTTCCCCATTGCAAGACTCTTGACAAATCATTTCCTGTGCCAAGGGGAAGAATAGCTACAGGTGGAGGAGATTCAAAGTTAAATCTCTCAATAGCATCAAGAACCCATGCGACAGTCCCATCTCCACCACAAACCAATACTCTAAAATACTGTACAGTACTAAATAACTCCAACCCAACCTCTGGACCCTGGGAAGCACTTAGATCAAATACCTGCAATGGGATCAGAAATTTTCTGATGATTGTCCCTGAAAATCTGATTAAAATCAGGGGATACTCTTAAAATTGAAATTGGTTAGCAGACAAGTTCAATTATTACCTGAACAGGATTCAACAACATGTTCAATCTTCTCCGAAGAGAGGGCCCAAGTTGGCCCCCACTCTTGGAGTTAATAAAAACCAGAAGTGGTCTTGCATCCTCAGCCAAGTCAAGGATAGTGTGCTTCTTTACCTGACTGCAGATGTTTGGTCCATTTTTATTGCATGGTAGCCCATCACATGTTCTGCTATCCTTCTTTAAGGAATCAGCATTCTTATCTGCAGCAGACTTCTTCCTACTTACAAGCCCATTAAAAAGGAATTCCAATGCTGTGTAGGTAGCTGAAGCATTCGTTGATCTTCCATTAACAGCACGGCTGTTTCCATGTTTCCCACGGGCACGCTTTCTTTTAGTTCTTCCACAATCCGATGAGTTCATGACTTCTTTTGGGATAGAATTTACATTGTTTCCTTCATTCATTTCTTTAACACAAAGCGGAGAAAGAATAATTCTACTCAATGGACCCAAATCACAAACATCACCAGATTCTTTTGACATTTTGGCATGGCATTTGACATGTATGAGGCGTTGACACCATAAGCAATGCCATGTAGGAGAAGGATCTATCAGAGGAACACCACACGGTTCATCACAGTAAAAACAGAAAGCAGATGTCTCAGAGTTTTCATCCATCTTAAACCACCTTTCTGACCAATGATGCTGCACATGGCTGAAACCGGCTTGGGCAACACATTTGCAATCCTTTACTGCCAACTCTGAACAGTATGGATGAGCAGCTACACCGCAAACAGTGCAACGATGTACAGAAGTATGAAATGCCACTTTTGGAGTTTCTTGGGACACCAAGGAAGTCAGGCAAACACAGCACGTGGAAGGATGTTGACCACTTGCTAAATCTTCCATCCATGAATGACATGAACGAGGAACATTCAACTTCTTCCATACTTCTTTCTTTGCTCTAGCAGCAGCTTTTACCCAATTAAGAGATGTCCTCTTCTGCCATCTAAGAAATGTATAGATGATAGACAGGACACCAACTGCTGCAGCAATCATCCATCCAAAAAAGGTTGAACCATACAAATTGGAGCTTGTTAGCACCCCTACTAGTGAATTTCCCAACTTAATCATATGAAACTATTCTGTCCTCATCCAAGTTCGATTATATTTTGTCACCAATAGATTTGATAAAATTGGCAGCCTACAAGAAACCCGCCACAGGAAAACAACATCGCTAATCAGAAACAGGAAAATCAATCACACATCCCTAAACTATTAAAAAAATGATTTTACGTTAGGTCTCATGGATGAGGAGGAAAAGATTATTCCTCTTCACCCACAGTGCCATAGCTCGGCAGCAGAGCCCTTCTTCCATACAAAAGTCATTATCATTCCAACAAAACCCCATTCCAACAAAATCATAAGATTATGCCAGACCGGAATTCCAAGAAAACCGAAAACAGTGACGTGATTTCCAAGCAAATGGATCCAGAAACTAATAAAAGCTAATTAAGATGAAAATCAAACGAAAGAAAGATACGTCAAAATAACGAGAACTTGAATCAAATGCACGTATGCACGTATATTAACCAAATTCAGATCTAAGAAAAAGCAAAAACAAAGCAAAACAAATGAACAATCAAAAGAAACAGGGAAAGCTAGAGGAATCTCAACGTAAAAGTAAGAGAAAATCGAAACAGTGCCTTAAGATCGAGAGAGGAGAAGGATCAACCGAAGAATCAGAAAATGCGAAGGAGAAAGTGAATTGCTAAGCATTGGATTACACGTTCGGGGGGAATACAAATTCTTCATTATATTCTTTTTTGGTTAATGTATACTTACGTCTTTTCTCGAGAGTTTCAATTTTATATTTCGTCAAATTCAAAACTAGGTCCTTGTGGTTTTCCGATTTTGCAGAAAAGGGATTGATCCGCTTATGTGGCATGAGGGCCACGTTAGAAGTGAATATACCGAACGCTAAATCATACTGGAACACGTGGCCGTATATTTTTTAATGTCTCAAGATTCCTATTTAATGCTATTTATAAAAAAGTTAATTTAAATTTTAAAGTTTGTATTTAGGTTTGCCTTGTAGGTTTAAAAAATCTTATTGGGACACGTAACTAATTCTTGAAGAGTAAAACTCTCAAATCACATATAATTAATTAATAACAAACACATGTATAAACATATGTTAAGAATGTAATAGTAATCGCACACTCAACTATGTTATTACATATACTAAAATATAAATACAATCAATAATAAAATAAGAAAACACATTATGAACAAGAGTTTGCAGTCTCGATGATCTTTGGAAGTTACTCTCGTGAGTTCACTTGAAAAAAAATGTAATTAATTGAGTAGGTCATACTTTATTGAATATGTTCATATTATCTTACGACACTTAATAACATGCTCACATACAATAATAGACCAATACTACTATATATATATATAATTATAATGTGTACCAAATCAAATACAATACACTTGTAATCATAAACAAAGAGTACAAATAAAACCCTAGTTTATAAGAATAATCTTTGGAATAATAAAATTTAAATAGCTACAAAAAGTAATACATCATCAACAACTCAATCATAAATTTATATTCATAATGGTCACAATACTCTTTTAATTCAAAGGAATTGTAAGAAATAGTACATCACCAACAGCTCATCCCTTATTCAATATATCTAAAATATAATCAAATCAAAACTATATTAATCAAGGATCTAACTAAAAATTATGCATCAACAAATACCAATCCTTATCATATTTCAATAATCAATCATAAAATCTTTCTCGATCATAAAAGTCATAACTAGTTTTGATGCATATTCATCAAGTAACACGTTCTATAGATTTCCTCCCTCGCGAATTGCAATTAAACATATCAAACACGTAGAAATCATAATTAATGCATGTAATCTGTCTTAACACATAAACCTATATATATATACATAAATATGTATTTATTTATTTATATATGTATATATAGGTGTGCATATTATTCTATACATAAATATATAACATGAGGATACATCATAACATATTGTGTTAGTGCCCATGCTAGCATTAAATTATACTTAAGGGCTAGTGTGAGCTCCATTTCGACATAGCAAATATGAATTTATTTGATTGAAGAACTCCTTTGTTAAAACTTTGTGACCAGGTTCTGCTCTTGATGAGTATAGAAAATAGGAAAGAAATCAACATTAGAAATTATTCATTAGACACCTGAGGATTTTTATAAGTTGATTTATCAAACTACAAAACATTAACTCAATGATTAAATTTACGATAATTTTATTAGAAAAACGAATCATATATATTTTAATTATCTTAATTATTGTCACCCACATGCTATTAGACTCAATTAACAACATAATTCATTAGATTTAGTAGGGAGATCCAATTACGAAGTTAGGTTAGTATTCTTATTCTTACTTAGAAATTTCACAATTTTTAATTTATAAACTCTTGGAAATTTTACCATGGTTCTTATGAAAAAAAAAAGGATTATTTATAAAAATGTTCAAAATTAACTTGCTTTAAAAAAAATTGTTGGAAAAATAACTCTCACTAGTGCAATATTTCTCCAGTCATAAAATTTCTTTTTTGTCAAAATCTAACAATTCATATACCAATTAAAAGTTATCAAGGCAGATTAACTTTCATAACTATACGAAGTTTAGATTTTTACCATAATTAAACGTATTAATAAAAAACAATGTCAAAGTCTTAATCGAATTTCCTTTAATCAGTGACAATTATGACATTTTCTAGTGAAGAGATCTTGAGAATTTTACTCCCGACATCAAGGTGAGTCGGATGGTTGTGTTAGTTACGGGTTTGACTATATGGTATGCACTGGTGGTCATCCGTGGCCTTCCTTGTATAAAACATGGGGTAATAACCAAAACACCCCCTAATTTATACAAGGGGTGGTCATAGATGCCCATCAATTGCATACCATGTAGTTTTTTCCTATTTATAATGGTACAAGGATATTCCGCTATCATTTTAAAATTTTCAATTTAAACTCTAATATTTAAGAAAATTTAAATTACATCTTAAATTGACAAAATTTAAAGTTTAATTCTATTCATTTTTTAAATTTTATGGTTTTCTTTGACCATTTTAAAACATTAAAATTTAAAACTAAATTTAAATTGTAAATATTTCAAATGAATCTTTTAGCCTCTTTGATAAATCGGTTTTATAAATCATTAATTAAATAACAATTTCTATTCTTAATATTTTATAAAAATGTGTTAACGTTCTTATCATTATTTTCATCAATTCAAAATATAATACTATTAAAATAACATTTAATTCATGCTACATAATATGTAAAAATGTATTGATAACAATAAGAACTTAGTTAAATTTTTTAATAAAATATTAAAGTGTAATCCGAATGTTTAAAAATCATTTCTAAAATTACATCCACATTTGGTGAGTTTAGATTGATCAATTATGATAATATATGAACTAATTTGATGGTCTAATTAATAAGAATGAATAAAAATTTAACTTTATTAGAGTTTGGAGTGCTTTTAATTTTATTTTAAACAACTTGAAATGTAATATAATATTGTATATAATGACAATTAAATCTTTTAAAAATGTTATAGTATTTAAAATATTTTATTTTATATTTTAATTAATATAATATAATACTTTTAATGTAAATTTTTAAAATTTTTAGAATAAAATTTATGTGTTTTTATTAAATAACTTTTTAAAATAAATTATTTAGTAAATTAAAATGTCGAGATCAATCTCAATAGCATTCATACACAAATTTTTATTTAATGTACATAATAAATTAAAATGATGAGATTGTTAACTTAATAATAAATTTTAACATAAGTCCATAATGAATTTTTATAATTTTATAAAATTAAATGTAAGAATAAAGTGGTTGCCAACCCCCTAACCTAATACATAGAATTTAGGATAATTTAATCTTTTTGTTGGGGGGGGGGGGGGTAATTGGTCATATATCCAAAATTTAATGGGCATCCCTCAACTTTGCTCTCAATTTGTCAAAAACTATTCTACTG
>JAOXYD010000134.1:19288509-19311466 GCA_028565735.1 Pinacopodium congolense
TAACTTAAACCGTAACCAGTTATTTTCAAACTGTAAGTTAAACCATAAACTGATGGTTATGTTAAGGTTTATAAATTTTCATAAACTGTAACCAACGATTTTGTAGCCGTGACCTGCGGTTTATTAACCATAATCAAGGCTATTTCCATCTTTATTCTTTAAAACCACCCAACAATGAACCAAGAAGGTGAAAGTCTACAGAGGATAAGTGTTAAATTGAGCTAAATTCCCCATCCCCTTGATTGCAGCCGGCTTCAGCTCTGTCCTATTAAGAATACAAACACTTCAAGTGGTGTGTTGCCTTGGCGATATATCCAGCAGGGCAAGGAATAAACAAGATTTTATATTCTAACAGGGTTCTTAATGCTTTGGATTGCCTATATTTTGCTTGATTTGACAGAAGATTTTGCTGTCTCATACAAATTTCAAACATGAGACATTTGAAAGAAACAATAACAAAGTTGCGAGTCTATGTTGGAAATCACTTGAGCTTAGATTTTGAAGAGCTTTGCAAAGGCTTTGCAATGGGTCGAGTAGGAGCACTTCTCACTACCTTCTTCACATCATACTTTACAGATGAGAAGGCGCAGAGTAGTGCAATCAACATGGTTGGGTAGACATAGACAGCCTTAGCTGGATCCGTATTTGCTGGCTTTCCCAGTATGCCTTCTTTGACAAGCCCCCAAATTACTAAAAGTGTCCCGAACATGCTCATCCTCCCAGGTTTCAGGATGCCCACAAGTGCACCTGCCACAGAAAAGTAGCTTCCAGCAAGAACCTGAAACAGAAACCAAAAGGTAGATACTAAACTCAAAAGAGCAAGTCTGCCAGGGTCATGAAGCTCCAACTATATGACTTACAAATTCTGAAACTGGGATATCCAAAATTAAGACCTTCTAAATTAGTTAATACTGCTACTTCGCATAGAACAGAAATTTATACTAGAAAACATTTCTGAAAGTAAGCATACACTTGCATAAATAAAAGCAAGTTTATTTCTTGGTGTAAGTAAGTATAACTTTTTATTGTGCTGAAAACAAGTATGGAAAAACTTGTGGGCAAAGAATTGAGCCCAGTCTGTTGCAGTCACAATTCAGTCAAACCATTTTGCACTCTACCAATCCATATCTGATCCCCAATACACTAACTTCCCCAACCCAACTATCTTCTTTTTGCATTTCCATGTTAATCAAATCAAGAGTTCTATCGTGCAAGAATTGGAGTATGATGTTACGAAACATTAGCTAATGTTTGAAAGGACTGCAAGAAGAAATAATGAACACATCAGTAACAGAAATAAAAAACGACATCTACTATTTTGAACTTTCATTACGCCTACATATAGTCCTACCAGGTTGATTCATATGCATGCCGTGACAATAAAACATAACTAATGGCACTGAAGATGAGTTGTGTTCTTCTTGCACCCTAGTAGGACTGGAAAATGAAAAAGTAGATGAGAGGTCAGAAAGCACCTCTAAGCGCTGGAGATCAGTAACTGCAGGGGCTTCCTTCACAGTGGTCAAGTTGTAGATGTCTAACAAGTTATCCCAGCTTGGTATGGTTAGATCCCTAACAAGACCACTTGCAAAAGCCTATATACAGGATGCATCAGGTACTAACTTCTCTAAATCTGAAATTCGAAGGACCTCAAAGACTTGAACACTGATATTTTAAAAAGAAAAGGCTTGACATTTTGAGCACAGCACACCACACCTGCTGTGCTATGCTCAAAATGTTATTTGTGAATCTAAATAACGTTATATAGTTCATGCATTTATCAAGAAAGCAATATTATTTCAAAAGCCCACTGAACAGAACAAAATTTATGAATCAAATTAGTCATCTAACTTTACGCAATTCTGTAAATTAAGAAGTGTAAACAAGACTAATGGTTAAACCAAGCATGAGTCTGCACAATTGTATATACATAACTAAAAGTATAAATTTTCATCACTAAATCAGTATTTTTGGTTCTGAATTTTCATCACTAAATCAGTTTGGAGGATGGGAAGCTTGTAAGTGTTGTAAGTGGTTTCAAACTGGCTGGAAATAATTTGTAGAGTTTTACTCTATAGCCTATGGTTACCTGGTAATTTCTGCAAGTAGGACACCTGAAAAGAAGAAGTTGAAACTTGAAAGAGCTTAAAATCAAATGGCTTATCTTGACAGAGAAGATACTATACACAGAATTAAAAAAAATCAACAAGAGGCGTTTTTGGTTCATTGCCCATGATCACCTACAACAACATGTGAATGAAGCTCCAGACGTTTTCTGTTTGTTTTTTTTGAGAAACGGACATAAACAAAAGCCTAGAAATACTCCGTAGTATCACCTCGACTATGTCCCCTCCCATGTTCAAAGATGGCAACAAGTCTGAACAGATAGTTTCAGTTTTTTTGGCTGTCATACACTTCGAATGAAGCCCACCAAACACAATAATTCAAGTCACAGTGGAGACAAACATCAAATGAAGAAGGCTCAATCGGTCAATCCACATATAGAATTGAAGGAGAAAAAGACACAGATTTGTTATAGAATCAACATCCAACCTTGATAAAAAGCCGATCGACAAGAGGAGGGAGGCTGAGCAACGGCGGAGACTCGCAGTGGTGGACGGCGAAGGCGAAGGGGAAGGAGATGAGCAGCAGGCGACGGCGAAGGTGACGGAAACGAGCAGCGAAGGCGACGGAGACTAGCAGCAGGCAACGCGATAGAGGCTGGAGGCTCGGAGGCGGACGAAGGATTGAAGGACAGAAAAGAAAGGGAGAGTGGAATCGGTTGAGTCACAGAGAGTCAGAGACAGAGGAGAGGGGGGAGTCAGGCCAAATGATATTTTGTTATTTACAGATTGGTCCCCGGTACCGCCTGAAAAACCCGGAACCGACCGGTATTTGAACGTGAAACGGTATTTGTCCGTACCGTACCGGTTCCAGGCCAATATAGTACGTACCGGCCGATACGGTACGGTACCGAATACCCTGCTACATATCACAATTTTTTATATTAAAAGAGAAAAAGACTAAGTTTCTTATTCTATGTCACATATATAACTAAATATCTTTAAGTCTCCTATTAATTTATGTATATACTTTTAAAGTTGTTTTTTTTCTAAATGTTTACAAAAAAAACTACTTAATCTCTCTCTTTATATAAAATAAGATAAATTTATATCAAAATATTTAAATATTATTTTGTTATTTCAGATATTTTAAAAATATTTAATACACAAAAGTGTAAATTAATAAGCTAAAAGATGATACATAAAAACTTATTTATATATGTATATTAAAATTAAAATTAAAATAATATTTTCCATAATATTTAAATTAAAATTAAAATAAAAACTTATAAAAATATTTAATTGTTTAGAAATATTTTTTCTATTTTTAATATTTTACTGTAATATGATTATTTTTATTTTATGTTTTTTGTACGATAAAATATTTAAACGTATTTTACAATAATCTTAGTCATTCAAATTGGTAAAAAAAAAAAAAAAGCCCAAGATTTTTAATGAGGTGGGGGTTCATAATAATTAATGCAAACCATCAAAAGACGGTTAAATTTCTGTTGTGATTTTGAAAACAACACACACGTTCATTCCCTCTACTACGCAGAAGACGAAGAAGGAGAAGGGGGAAAGGAGAAGAAGAAGAAGAGGAAGAAGAACCGTTTCCTTCTCTTTAGAAACCGTTACACCGTCACGTTCAAGCATTACAGGTCCCTTCACTCTTCCTCTACTTTTGTTTTCAATGGTGTGCTTTTCTCAAATGTTGTTCGCTACTTCCATCGATACTTGGGACTTTCTTTACGTTATATCTAATTTGAGTTTCGGTGATTCTGGAAGTTGAGTAGAAAGGCTTGTTGATTGTTCAGTTTTATGCGGTTTATTGGTGAAATCAAGTAATAATATGTTCATGCATAATTTGTCTGGGAAAAAAATTGTGTTTCCAGGTGTGATTGTGAAATTGAAATTTGGGTATTCGAGTATGAAAGGTTTGTAATTTGGGAACTGTTTTGTATGTATGATGTTCTAATTTTAACAATATTATAATTTGGATTTTGATGTTTCCCAGATTGTGTAGAGAGATGGAAGTTGAAAATATTGTCTCTGAGCTTCATGTCCTCAGGAAGTTGTATCAACTTCTTCAAAGCAATGGTATGCAAAATCAAGGAACTGTAAGCTTTCTCAACCATCTAAGCGTTTCTTTGGTTAAGCTGCATTATACTTTTTTTTTTTTTTGAAAAGTAAGAATAGCTGCATTATACTTAAGTTAGTAATTGGAAAGGCATGAATTGCAATTGAGTGAAGTGATCCCCTTGTTCATGAGTGTTCATGCTTCAAATCTGAAGCTCAATAATCATGAGATTAATCGGTTCAAGGGTGTATAGAAAATTGTTGGAGAACTTTCCTTTTCTCATCTGTATTAGATAATAAAAGAAATAGGAATTTTATGTGTCATTAATGTGTCTTCCCCCTTTTGCTAGGGTTGAGAAGGATAGCTTCTCATTATAACTGTATCCTTTTATTCATTGAAATAATCTTTCACACTCTCACTTGGAAGCTGAGAAAAGAGCATAAAAAGCTTATTGTTTGTTAGCAGTTGGACCAGAGATCACAACTCCTTTTGAAGAATCTACTTGATGCAGCAGCAGAGAAGCTTTTCCACATTGTTTCGGAGGTACTTGAGTATCGGTTTTCGATTTTATACTGAAGTAATGTTCTTAGATAATCCTGCTATTCCATAGTCTTCTGCCAATTCAATTTGGTACTAATATATTGACATCACAGGTTGTGCCGGCGGTAAAACCAGGCATCTCTTACATACCCTGCTATTCCGCGATAGCCAATGTTCAATCTCCTCCAAATGTGATTCAGAGTTTCAACCCAGGTTCAAATTTGTGTTCTAGCGAGTCACTTATGAAGCCAATTCATGTTAAGGAACCCATTAATACGAGGTCGTTGGAGTTCCCTACAATCTTCAAGGAAGAAGGTAACGACACAAGTCAGCAACATGACCAATCTCATTGTGTTAATGGGCTTGCCAAGGAATTGTTGGAAACTGCAGAAAACAATCGGATATCACAAAAAGGGAAGGGGAAGCCAAGCATTGTGAATCCAGCTGTTTGTTGTTCAGGTTCTCAGGGTACAAGCAAGCTTAAATCAAAGTATGAAATTGAAAATACATCTAGCCAGCCTGATAAGCCAGAGGATATAGGTGGCAATTTTTCTGGACAAGTAACCAATGCAATTGAAACCATAGATTCAGGTATTTCAACCTTGCAGGTCTTGGTAGGCAATAAGAGTTGCATGAAAGCTACTAAGGCATCTTGCAACCATGGATTCTGCTCAGTTGGTCACACCATGCAGTCAAAAGAGAAAAGGGAAAGTATTATGAGTGATGCAAGTAACAATAGTCAAAGAATTCAGAAAACTAGGTTGGTTCTCAAGCAACTTCTAAAAGATACCAACTCTCCAAGTCTGCCAGTGAGCCAAATGAGTTGCAACCAGAAGGTAACTGAGTTGTCACATGAATCACTAAGAGCAAGCCGTAGTCAAGCTGCGAGGGACAAGCAGATTGTAGACAGAACCGAGTTGCAGAGTCAAGTATCATGTAACTATGTTTGTGGTTTTCGTGTCCCTTTGAATCAAAATGAAAACAAGCTCCAGATTCCCATGGTTGAAACTGAGATGAAGATACAGAGTAAGATTAAGGAAGGTAGGGTAGTTAATGATCCAGTGGAAAGAAAGGAGAATCCGATAAAGTCCATCGTACGCAGTCAGAGTAGGAAAAGCCATTCCCTCCAGCAAAATTTGAGGCCAACACTGCTAGATTATGAATCTCCAGCTCTAAATGATGGCAGCCATAGACGGAGTATTGCCACTAGGAGGAGGCCTTTGCCACCATATAAGGAGGAGCCAGAGGAGACAACCACCGGAAGTTCAGAGTCCATCTCTTCCCGGAGCTGGACAAGTGAAGATGAGCAAACCAGAACGACCACCACCAGCAGCGGCAGTGATGGGGGCTCATCCCCAAGAAATTCATCAAGGAACCATGTGACACCTGAAAGTACAACATATGAAAGTGAAGACAACAGTAGCTCTTCTTATACAAGAGCTAGTTCCTACAAGGACACAAGTCTCACCAAAACAGGCAGGCCCAGGTTGAGGTCAAGCCCCAAGAAGCCAAGTGGGCGTCTGAAAAAGCTGAAGAATAAGTTAGGACTGATCTTCCACCACCACCACCACCATCACCACCACCACCACCATGATGATAGAAATCCCTTTAAGAAGGCGAACACCATTTCCATGTGGAAGAAGTTGCAGAGTAAGTTTCACCATAAAGACAAACTGAAGGTGGCTGAAAAGGAAGCAAGAAAAACATTGGTTAGCAACAAGAAGAACCAGGTGGGACATTTTCATGCGCTTGTTCAAGGGTTGATGAAGCATGTAAAGCACTCAAAGAATGTCCATCGCCGCCGTGATAAGCCCACAGGCCGTCGTGGAGTTAAGCTGCCTACTACTAAAGGGCGTATTAAACTTGGGTTTTTGAGAAAGAAACAAAGACCACAGTTGAAAGCACCCAAGTTCAAGATGATATAATCAAAAGCAAACTGCTATCTCCTTTGGTTCGCTTGTACCATCAAGATGGTATAATTTTTGTGATACTATTATTATTCATGAAATCTAAATTTGCTTTGACCTAGGCCATATAACTGCATCTTTGGATGAGCTTTAGGTTAATAAGTTTTTTTTTTTTCACTGCAAAATATTTTTATTAAAAAAATAAATGTTTGATTATAGAATTAAAAATATTTTTTAAATAAATATGACTTTTTTACCCGTTAAAATACAAATTTTTAAGAAGTTTAAATTTAAAATTTCTAAAAAAATCTCTAAAATGACTTTTTTAAATGGATGTTTCAGAACAATTAATGAACCTATTTTTTAGTTTCTTTTATCCTTATATTTTTAATATAATATTCGTAATACCCACAATAAAATACATAATTTATTACGTATTTAATTATTTACTCAATATAAATATTTATTTGAGATTTATATTTATATAATATTATTTGACTATTTTTTATATATTTAATATTTATTTTAATATTTATTTTATTTATATTATAATTCATATAAAATATTGATTAGATATATTTTCATATGATTTAAAATTATATCATAATTAATATATTATTTTTTATATTATTTAATATACTTTAAATAATATTTATATACTTTTCATATTCTTAAAAAAAACTCTTCTAAGAAAAGATTTACTAATAAAAGATCTATCGGCATAAGCCTATCTGAAGAGGTATTAAGATTCAATTTCATGTTCTCTCATATGGTAATTTTCTGAATATTCTAAACTCAATTAATGAATTTTTTTAAAAAATTTCTGTTAACAAAAAAGTATAGATAATAATAATTTACCAAAAATATATTTTAGTGTAATGAATTTAATTAATTAAATTAGTAATAAGTTTTTTTCATAATATAATAAGTTTATTTTTCATAATATAAAGCACAAACTTGTTATTTAAATAAGTATTAAATATAATTAATGCATATAGTAAATTATAAATTATATATTTTAAATAAATTATTGAAAAAATTATTAATTAAAAATTAAAATAAATGTTTATTTTAAATATAAAACTTATTATTATAATTACTTGTCAAATATATATTAAATAAATTGTCTGATTCACTTGATAATTTATAAATTACGTAAATAATTAATTATGCATAATATGCAATTTAAATAAGTTATTTAATAAATTAAATTTAATTTCTTGACAAATTAAGTTTAAAATTAAATTAGATCTAATTAAAAGTTTTTATATCTTCAATCAATAGTTTTAACATTCTGAAAAGACTTCTCTACAAATTTAGAAGTGATAAATTTGATCTAATTAAATTTTATAAAAAGTCTTCAATTAATATTTTAACATTTTGAAAAGACTTCTCCATAAATTCAGCCAACGAAACTAATTAATAAAAATTTCAAACGTGTAGGCCAGCCCATGGAATGGATCATTTATGGGTGGGTGGGGATCCATATCCATGGGTTTATCCAACCCGAAGTCCATCACCACTCTGTTTATATTTTATATCTCTACTCTGCTCTCAGCTTCGGCTACTGTGATCGGAGGAGTAAGCCAAGAAATGAGTCCTCCATTCACACGGTTTCTCACTTCTCTTCTTCTCCTCTATTTCCTCGCCCCCCAAACAGCATTTTCCTGGAAAAAAGATGAGTTCCGCAATTGCAACCAGACCCCTTTCTGTAAACGCGCTCGCGCCCATAAACCCGGTGTCTGTTCCATCGTTGTCCGCAACGCCGCCGTCTCCGACGGCGATCTTACGGCTAAGCTCGTCCCCCAAAACCCACCGGAGCCGGATCAAGAGGATTCACACAAGCCCTTGACTCTCACTCTCTCGATCTATCAAGGTGGAATCTTGCGGGTCAAAATTGACGAAGACCCTTCCTTGAACCCACCTAAGAAGCGATTCGAAGTGCCTGAAGCGATAGTTTCTGAGTTTGAGGAGACAAAGCTTTGGCTTCAGAGAGTGTCGACGGAGACGATCGACGGCGATGCGACACCGTCCTCGATCGTTTACTTAACGGACGGCTACGACGCCGTACTCCGCCACGATCCCTTCGAGATTTACGTCAGAGAGAAATCGAGCAATCGAAGGATAGTTTCGTTGAATTCTAATCAATTGTTTGATTTTGAGCAGTTGAGAGCTAAAAAAGAAGGCGAGGATTGGGAGGAGAGATTTAGGGGTCACACAGATACAAGGCCTTTCGGTCCACAATCGATCAGCTTCGACGTGTCGTTTTATGGAGCTGATTTCGTTTCAGGTATACCGGAACACGCTACTAGTGTAGCGCTGAATCCAACTAGAGGACCTGGAATTGATTTCTCTGAACCTTACAGATTGTTTAATTTGGATGTCTTTGAGTACTTACACGAATCGCCATTTGGCCTTTATGGTACGATTCCATTGATGATTTCTCATGGAAAGAGTGGAAAAAGTTCTGGGTTTTTCTGGTTAAATGCTGCTGAGATGCAGATTGATGTGTTGGGTAACGGGTGGGATTCTGATTCTGGGCTTTCACTTCCTGGGGAGAGTAGAATTGATACTTTCTGGATGAGTGAAGCTGGAATTGTTGATACTTTCTTCTTTATAGGACCTGGGCCAAAGGATGTTGTTAGTCAATACACAACTGTAACTGGGAAACCGGCAATGCCTCAGCTTTTTGCTACTGGGTATCATCAGTCTAGGTGGAATTATAGGGACGAAGAGGATGTGGAGTACGTGGATTCTAAATTTGATGAGCTTGATATTCCCTATGATGTTTTGTGGCTTGATATTGAGCACACTGATGGTAAAAAGTATTTTACTTGGGATTACGTTTTGTTTCCGCATCCGGAGGAAATGCAGAAGAAGTTGGCTGCTAAAGGAAGGCATATGGTGACCATTGTCGATCCGCATATTAAGCGGGATGATTCATATAAGGTGCATAGGGAGGCTACCGAGAAGGGATATTATGTGAAAGATGGTAGTGGGAAGGACTTTGATGGGTGGTGCTGGCCTGGTTCCTCTTCTTACTTGGACTTGTTGAATCCTGAGATCAGGTCTTGGTGGTCTGATAAGTTCTCCTATGAGAACTATGTCGGGTCAACTCCAACACTATATACTTGGAATGACATGAATGAGCCTTCTGTGTTCAATGGTCCAGAGGTATGCAAACTGCCTCCTTACACAGTTTATTTCTTTGCCTGTTATGTGTTTCTATCCTCTGTCCTTTCAGGTTTGGAACATGGCCAAGAGGAATCCCAACTCCTGTGGTACGGGAATTGATTGTTTGGTAACAATTGGTTTGATTTTTGGGATCTGCATTGCCAAGTTAAATATGTTTAAACATATTTCTGCTGATGCAGAACATGATAAATTAAGAAGTAATCCTTTCCAGGCTCTTTAAACATATGCTGATTATTAAGTTACAGGATTTTTTTTCAAATTTAATGTAGTTTGACGATGATAAGAATCCCAGTTACAATAACTGAAATAAGGCAAAAGTAGAAATATGTGTTCATGCCTTCTTTATAGCTGTTTCTATGAATTTCATACTAGCTGCCTGTAGCTGCTGTCATCATTGAGGCTCTCTTGATGATTCATACTTGCATCATGAAATCTAATTTCCTGAAAAATGCAGCATATGAGTAGAATATTTTGGGTAAAATCATAGGCATATAAATCTTATATCTTTAAAATAGCTTTTGCTTCTTATTTCCTGGGAAAATTTTCTAACTGTAGAGTTCAAGGTTATTATGTTAAATTTTGCTTGGAGAAATAGATAGAAAGATGCTGGAAGAATTGACTAGCTATTATCACCAGATAACAATGCCAAGAGATATTTTACATTATGGAGGCGTAGAGCATAGGGAGTTGCATAATATCTATGGTCTCTTCTTCCAAATGGCAACATCTATTGGCCTACTGAGACGAGAAAAGGGGAAAGACAGGCCATTTGTTCTGGCAAGATCGTTCTTTCCTGGAACTCAAAGGTATGGAAGCGTTTGGACAGGAGACAATACAGCAGATTGGGACCACCTTAAGGTATCGGTTCCAATGATTTTGACGCTTGGACTTAGTGGAATGCCATTTACTGGTATGGACATTGGTCTTTGTTTTGGCAATCAATGGTACTGCCACTTTAGCCAGATGATCATAATTTTTGCCTTAACTCTGACATTTTTCTTCTTTTGCTGTAGGTGCGGACGTTGGTGGATTCTTTGGCAATCCAGAGCCTGAGTTATTAGTTCGGTGGTATCAGCTTGCTGCGTACTATCCCTTCTTTAGGGCTCATGCCCACCAGGACACCAAGAGACGAGAGCCTTGGTTATTTGGGTATCTTGTTCACCCTTGCCCATCATTTAATTATTTAACCATTGCTAATTTATATTTTTGTCAAAATTTCCTTCTCTATTTACGTTGGTAATGCATATTTTCATCTGCTGCAAGGGAACAGAGGAAATTAAAATATGCTTTTTTCTAAACTTTTGATGGCTTAGTCATTGCCTTTGGGCATGTGGTATATTACAATAGCGCATATATGTGAGAAGAAATAGAACGCTTTTGTGCTTCTGGTTGTTTTGTTACCTAGTAAGTATTAAGGAATGATTTTATTAAATAATTCACTTGTCTTCTAAAGAATGTAAACAAACGAAATCCATACATCTTCCTAAGTGCTCAGTGGAGTGGAATGTGAAGTTTTTCTGAATCCTTGTCTTGTTTTCTGATACGGTATTCAACAAACCTATGTTATCTCATAACCTATAAAGAAACATCAACTGGGATTCTTCATCTGAAAACCTTGTGTAGTCCAATTGCCCTTGTGTTGAGTGTGAAGTTGTTTATAAATGTTCAAATTGCTGCAGAGAGAGGAATACAGAGCTCATAAGGGAGGCACTCCGAGTTCGCTACATGTTACTCCCGCATTTTTACACATTATTCAGAGAGGCAAACATTAGTGGAATTCCAGTTATGCGTCCATTGTGGATGGAGTTCCCGACTGATGAAGCTACTTTCAAAAATGATGAGGCCTTCATGATTGGAAACAGTCTCCTGGTCCAAGGGATATACACTGAGGTGCTGCTTCACCCAATACTGGATTACATTTGATGGATATAAGATGCATTCTCCTTTTTTCTTCTGTTATATGGTCTATCAAACTAAAATATTATGAATTATTTCAACCAGCGAGCTAAACATGTATCAGTTTACTTGCCTGGTAAAGAATCTTGGTTTGAGTTTAAGAGTGGAACTGCATACAAGGGAGGTAAAACTTACAAACTAGAAGCTTCAGAGGAGGGCATTCCTGCATTCCAGAGGGCTGGAACCATTATACCAAGGAAAGACCGGTACCGACGAAGCTCCACTCAGATGGTGAATGATCCTTACACGCTGGTAAGCAGTTGACTTCTGATAGTAGTTGTTCAGTTTGCTTATTACTCAGAATGATGCGTTTATCTAGAGGTACTCATTTGGTATATTTGCCTTGCTGTTTATTTAGCATTTTCTTTGTATCCATGTCTTTTATTGAAGTTACTATACTCACTGCAAGCACATATGTATCTAGGTGCTTGTAAATATATATTGGGCTGAAAAGCCAGAAAATAAGAAAACAATGTCAATTGACACTCCCATAACAGAGTTGTGGAAATTTTGACTGCCATTCTTCCGTGTTTGTGTTTAGGTGATAGCCATGAACAGTTCTCAAGCAGCTGAAGGTGAACTCTACATTGATGACGGTAAAAGTTACGAATTCATGCAAGGGGCATACATCCATCGCCACTTTGTGTTCTCAAATGGTCAACTGACATCCATAAACGTTGCTTCTGGCAACAACGGCAAATCCCGGTTTTCTTCAGAATGTGTCATTGAAAGGATTATATTGCTAGGATACTCTCCTGGACCAAAGAATGCTCTTGTTGAACCAGGGAATCAGAAGGTTGACATTGAACTCGGGCCAATGAGGCTTCCTCCGCGGGGTAGGTCTTCTGTGGTAACCATCCGCAAGCCTAACGTTCGAATTGCAGATGACTGGACAATAAAGATTTTGTAAGGCCCTTTTAGTTAGCATAGGTATTATCTTCCAGGAAACAGATTTTGATGTATTAATAGGATATTACGGACAATTGCTCCATGGGACGTAATCAGATAGTAGTCTCGGGTTAATCGGAAGTATAAACACTCTTTATGTTATCTCTGAACTTGATTTGGAAATTATGAAGACAGTCTAGCAGGAGACATTTTCATCATACTTACTCTTATGGTCCTCTTTAGTGGATGAATCACCTATAGGTAGCTAATCTAGTATGTGGAAAAGTTGTTCTCTGTATGTAATAATGCAAACTGAAAGATTACTGAGTTGATGACTCGGCTGGAGTCAACAAACAAAATTTAATTTGACCGAACTCAGATTAGGACTAAGGCCTTGTGAAACTTGATCAGGCTTGACTTCAGGCTGCATTCCTGAGATTTGAGTCCAATTTTTCCCATTGCCATCCCTCTGAAACATAACTTTTCAGGTATGAAAGGCACTTCTGCTAGTCTAAAACTCTAGCTTATGGCAATTTGTCATATGGATCAGAGAGACAGGTGAAGTTGCTTTGGGCCTAAATTGTAGGGCTCCTGAGTAAAGATGTTCTGGTGGTGGCTTTTCATGGCTCCCTGAGAGCTGTAGCGTCCTTTTTCTTAGAAAATCGGGGGTAAAATAAGAGCTGTAGTAATTTTGATTTATACTGAATTTACTGTTATACTCTTGTATAAATTACAATATTATTATATTATTTTTTAGATTTTAGATTTTGTAATTTAGGTTTAAATTAAAAATTTTAGGATTTAAAAGCTTAAGAATTATAATTTTAGCATTTTAATAATTGATTTTATTATTGTAGAAATTTATTGTATACAGTTAAAACTGTAAATTTCATGGATCAACAAGGGTAATAATGACATTTTAAATTATTTTTTTAATAAAAAAATCATGTGTGACGCGGGTCTTTCGCAGGTCCCACACCTTCAAGGGCTGAAAAGGTTCGTTCGAGCTCTTTCTAAAATTTTCTTATAATTAAGGTCTTTAGTTACACTTTCTGCTTATTCTTTTTCTGTTTTTGTTTAAAAATATTGAAATTAAAGGTAAAAAATATTATATTATATTATATTTTTATTATAAAATTTAAAAATAATAAATAAAACAATAAATTTATTTTCACATTTAAAAATAATTTTTATATTAAATACTTGACATAATTTATTAATTAACATATATTTTCAAATATAAAATTTTAAATTTAATAATTATTATTAAATTAATTTTTTATTATAAATATCAATTAAAAAAATTTAATTATAATTTTTTTATTATAAATATCAAACAAATATATTCTTATTTTTTATGCGAAAAAAACAAGAAACAGAAATTAAAAACTAAAGTCTTATTTAGTTGGATTTTTGTTTTAATTTTAATTTTTTATTTTTCTAAACATAGAAACAAAAAAAATAGTTCAAAAATCAATAAAAATAACACATTAATATAGTATAAAAAAGCATAAAAATTAAAAAAAATACATAAAATTTAATACAAAAATCACAACAAAAAATTAATTCAACAAATCCATACATTAAGAGTACTTTTAGTATCACTTCTTATTTCTCTTTTTAATTTTTGTATATGTATATTAATTTTTATGTGTGTTTTTAAATTTTTGTATTGTATTAATATATCGTCTTTTTCGATTTCTGTGTTATTTTTATTAATTTTTATGTTTAGAAAAACAAGAAACGAAAACGAAAACTAAAATAATAACAAACATGGCCTAAAACTAATGGATACCAACACCACATAATCTAACAAAGAAACCATATTTACATTAACATTGGAACATACTAGTTAAACTTAAAAGAGATTGGATTCTAGCTCTCAAAATCAAAGAAACAAGTTTTGCCCCAGAATACAAAGTTTTCCTACACAGGCATTGCCTAATTTAGGATGAGAAGCACTGAATGCCCTGAAGCCCCACTAGAGCAGAGCATGTTATTTCAGTTACTTGAGATTTTGGCTATCAACACGTATCCTCTTGACATCAGTCTCAGGAACATCAACATCTTCTCCATTACCCTTCACTGAAACACCCCCCTGTTCCAGAACCAGAAAAGTACATGTAAATGTAACCATTCAAATAGACATTTTTTATGTTAATAAAAAGGGGAAAGGATGATCCGTGTTCCTGAAGCGCATAAACAATGTAAAACACAAATGCATCGTCCATCAATGGAAAACTGCCGTTTCGTGTATGATCTTCTGTGGATTCATGTTAAATTTTTTCCCTATGGCAATCTTGCTTATTGAATCAAGTTTGAGATCGTTAGGAACACATGTATTCATCAACAAAAATAAAGCACTTTCAACAATAAATAGCAGACATTTAATTCCAAGACAGAATTCCAGCATCCACTGTATTATTACACCAAGTTTATCTAATTGAACACATGACAAGTTCCGTCTTACTGATTGACATTTAGCATGTGTTATGAAATTGACAAGTGAGCTGGCTATCCTTTACTAAGCATGTTTATGCAATTGCTAAAAACTTTTTACAAGCATCTTACAAGTTGGTATTGTATTGTGTTTTTCACATTTTGCGGTTTATACCAAAATTGTCATTGAAATGCCGTTATCACTTGCACAGCTCTATAATTGCTCTATGATTGTTTCGTTACTTTTAAATTAGGTAAAAAGAGAAAACAGATTTTAAGAAAGTTTTGAAGCAAAAGTTAAAGAACTACTAAGAAATTTCAGAAACACTTACACTTTCATCAGGGACAACAGCATATCTCTCTGATGGTGGCACCCATGTTTTCCCTGCCAAAAGATGGATCCTTTAAGCTACAAAATTGAACAATATGAACAGAAACCATAATTCTTAGGTAGCAGAGTTGAAAGAGCATGCAGCACCTGAAGTCGGATCAGCCATTGACGATTCTATCTGTTGACCACCAGTTCCATCTACACTCAAAGCTTCAATGATCGTAGGCACATTCCTTTAAAATTCAAATCAAATTTAATTATTGCATCGTGATGGAGAAATTCGCAAAGTACTTACGAAAAGCATACTTTTGAAATGCAATTTCAATTCCTAAACTCTAATCTACTAAACAACATCCATAACAAGCATCATAGGCCGTCCTCTTATCTCTGTCTAGCGTCAACTACATTACCACAGAAGAAGAATCATGTAAAACAAGTAGATGAAGATGAATATCCACAAGGAGATCCAAGTAATTACCGGTCTTTTGACTCTCCATGACCAAGCTGTCCATTAGTACCTCTTCCCCAAGAAAACACATTTTGTTTTTCCGTAACAGCAAGTGTATGCCTCCAGCCACACGAGACTTGAACTACTTCCTGGAAATTACAAGGCTAAAGTTTAGATCCCGAATGAAAATCAAGCCTCGGATCAGTAAATGCCTCAAGAGAAGGAAACAAAAACAGCATCCCTTCATAACTAAATATCAACACCATCAACTATTATAACCAATTAGCTGAGCTACAGAAACAAGAATGTGCCTGATCAAGTGGAAATTTGACTTGTACAGGAGAACAATGATCTGTGTTGTCACCAACTCCAAGCTGTCCAAACTGTAACAAAAAGCAGAAAGAAACATAAAATTGATAAACCAATGTAGCAAAAGCCATCAACACTGAAGGAAACACAAACATGCAAATTTTATCCCTCAAACATACACAAAATTTATAAAAAAAAATTCAAACCTTGTTCCATCCCCAGCCATAAAGTTTTCCATTGGATGTGACTGCCATACTGTGTCTCCAACCACCTGATATCTGAAAACATAAATTCCAAGAAGCATAATTCAATCAATTGGGATCCAAATGGAAACCATATATGAATAAATGTAGTCAATCAATTGCACTTACTTTATGAGCAAATTGATTAACTAGTACATTTTCCTTATTAGGACTTCTAATTTGATTAAGTTATTCTCCTTTTTAGTAAGGTCACTTGAGGTTGACAAAAACCTGATGTGGTTATTGATATTTTACTCTTGTGCATATTGATTTATTTAGTTTTATCTAAGCCATTATTACCGTCTCTTCCTCTATCAATTTCCCATTTCCTCCCCTTCTGTGCTTTCTAAGATCTTCAGGGCATTTTCCAAAGTCTACTATCCTGCACCATTTCACTGTGTGAAGGTACAAGTTTTAGCACATTACTTGAATACCATAAATTATTAGCTTTAACAGCTTAAAGATCACTGTTTACTGTACTTATTTTCCCATTTACCTGTCTCAAAAAAAAGAAAAAGAGGCAGTTTTCTGCCATTCCATGCACTTGAAATCAGATAAACATTGACCAGCTTATTATAGCATAGCTGGTAGTAATTGATGATGATGGAAAAGCATGAACCACAAGTGGTATTTAAAAGAAGTTAACAATTTGTAAATCAAGTTCATTGGCATTTTGAAATCCCCCTATTTCCCCAACAATCACATGTAGGCAATATGTTTGAATATTTCTTTGCAGAATGATTCTAAGAGGTAAGAGACATCCAAAAATGCCCTTCTGAGTTGACCTCAGAAAATTGAATAAACCCGTTTTGATTCAAATTGGATTGAAGCAACGCAATGTAAGGAAAATGAAATCACCTGAGATATAAAATTGTCCTTCAATGCTTCCAATTTATGAGGAGTAAGCTGATCTTCAAAGTCACCATGCCCTAGTTGACCATATTTGCTCCAACCATAAGTGAATAATACACCAGAAGAGGTAACAGATATTGTGTGCCTCCATCCACAAGCAACCATATGCATCTTCTCCCCCTACAATACAAGCAATAATTGTTGACTCCTTAAGAAGTCATTAATTCCGGTAGATGAATAGGAACAGGAAAAAAGGGCTCCAAATAGACATCACATGACCAAGACTCTCTTCAAATGATAGTTCCTTAGAAAATATCAACTTCTTAATCAAAATTGCAATCACCAATCTCTCGATAGACCAAGCCAAACACCTAAATCAGTTCTCCTGGTTTACAAAGTTCACTAACATTCCCCTCTTTCCCTGCCCTTATGTGGCAGCTATTTTGGAAGGATGGTATATTAACATCCTATTAATCAGAGATCTGAATTCATTTGAGGAACAATAGCACTATTCATAGGATTCCTGATGACATCTGTGGACTTATGTAAACGTACATTTTTAAACAAATCTATGTGCTTACCTTTGCCAACAGATCTTATGATAAATAACACGTAAAGGAAAATATTAAAAAGGAACCAGATAGTTTAGTCAGGTTCCACCAATCAAACATTATGCTTAAGCAATTTACAATGATAAAATAAAAAAGATCAGCTTGTTTACATACATTGGGTAGAGAAACTTTCTCAGGAACTAAGCGATCATTTCTGTCACCTAGACCCAAGTTTCCATAACAGCCCCAACCCCATCCATAGAGTTCTCCATCTTCTGTGACAGCTGCAGTATGCTCAGCGCCAGCAGCAACCATTTTAATAGGAATTCCCTACAAGATACATGAAATTTCAGGGCACAGATGATTTTGTACATCTTCCACAGGTACAATTGGTCCAATATTTGCTTAACATGCGAAATTATATTCCCATTTTCATTTTTTTCATTCAAATCGTTTATCCTGATTCAAGTGGAATTCATAAATTTAGTATTCATGACTGAAGAAATTTACAATCAGTCACTTGTCTACATATTTACAAGGCCTCCTATATGGATCAACAAACTACATAACAATCTAAGTCACTTTAAAGTTTCAACCTCTCCACTCCTTCTAACTAACAAAATTTTCAACAATATTTAAAAAGTAAACACAAATTCTTTAGTTCTTCCGCTCATATTTAAGCATTCCAGGGGTATCTTTTATTCATTTATGAAAAGCTGAAATGAAAGTTCTCAACGTAGAGACCTAAATAAGGGATGCAAATGAAATCAAACATGCATGGATACTGTAAAGTAAGATATAGCACTTTTACCATTTCCTGCCAACCTAACTAACAATTAGCTTCAAACTAGATCAACAGACCCTTAGCAAACACTTATAAAGGAGAACTAGAACAGGTTTAAGAGGCCCAAAAATATGACTTCTGGAGCTTAATGATAAACTGCAGATTAAATTTCTCAATGCATAGATAGATGAATTTTTTTTAAGTTATGAATTAGCCTGAAGCACCTGAAAAGCTTTAATTCTCTGTGGCATCAGACAGTCTTCAGTGGTACCAAGACCAAGTTGTCCATTTTGATTTCTCCCCCAACTTCAAGAAGAGAGGCAAATTTGGTCAATTAAAAGCATAACTTAAGAGTCAGACGATCAAAATATTGATGTATGCAAGACATTAAGATGTGCAGGAAGCAATAACTTCAGAAGATAGGAAATAACTTTGGCTTTGGACAAACAAGCATCCTAGCACAGTTCCAGCTTCCAACCAAACAAAAGAAGTTTTGTGTCCATTACAGTAAGTATGTATCCCAACATTTAGTACAAATAGCTTGAGACAATTGGTGCAAACAAGCACTTTGAGGTCAACCAGCAACTCTTATTCATTCTCACTTGAGAGATTTTTATCTTACATGGAATACAAGCTACAAAGCTGGCCCAAAAATTAAGACAGCAGCTTCAGGAAAGAAACACTGTTCTAGGTCCATTAAGCAAAGTACAATAACATATATTTCAACCAAATTATATGGGAAAGACAAAAAGCACTAACCTCTGCACTTCACCTTCAATTGTCACTGCTAAACAATGGCAATCCCCACAAGCAATTTGTTTTATTCTTAAACCTTGTAATGCTTTAATTGGTTGGGGAGTAAATAAGTCAACAGAACTTCCATGGCCCAGCCTCCCAAAATCACCCCTGCAAAAGTCAGAACAAGCCTAAAATGTTTACAGGCCACATTCGAAACCTAGATGGCAAAGAATGAAAAAGTAACCAAAAGAAATGTATAGAATTCTCAATCAATCTTGGATTCCAGTAAATGAAAAATGTTGAACTCAAACTGAACTCCATGTAGTATCTGAGTGGGAACCATTTCACTTCAATCTGAACTCAATGTAGTATCTGAGTGGGAACCATTTCACATTCACACCACATATGGTTATATATGTACATAAATATTTGATTTAAGATCAGAAACTTAAGACTAGTAAGGAAAGGAAAACAAACCATCCCCAGCTGTAGACTTCCTTTCGTGACTCAGAATATGCAGTTGTATGGTCAGCACCACAAGTAACAGATGCTATTTCATGGCCATTTAAAGCACTCAATTGAGTAGGAGAAAGTCTGTCATCTGCATCACCATGGCCTAACTGCCCGTCCTCTCCTCGTCCCCAAGAACACACGATGTTTCCAGCTGTACATGATCAAGAGCTTCATTTCTTTTATCTGATCAATATGATTTTAAGCCATTCTAGTATGGGGCAGTAATGAACTTATCCTTACAGCCATACTAAGTTATATAGTGAATACAGGGTAAAGAAGTAGTGAAAAAATGTTTGAGATTCCCATGATGTGAAAAAGAAAACAAGGGCAGTGATGGTGAAAGCAAAGGCTGATGGCAGTGGCAGTGACAACCAAAGTAGTAGTAAAAGCTTCAACTTTTAAACTTCAAAGATCTTATGATAACTTCTTCAAGATAAAAGATCTATAATTTTTCTCCTCATTCTAGTTCTCCCTACCACATTTCCACTTGTCTCACTACAGACAAGTACTAAGAGAAAGTCCACTGGTCAACATGACCAAATAAGCTGCATACAACATGAAGCTACAAGAAACAAAGCATTTAACACCCCATACCACTTACAAAATCCCACACCCAAATGGCCCATACCACTGAAAAAATCCCATAAAGCACACACCTTTGAAACCCAGATAGTCCCAACTCATTCTCTCTGCTTTATCCCCTTCTCACATTAACAAGATAAAAATGAAACACACACAAATACAAGACACACATTAGCCCACAAAGTAGTGAACTTTTGAGCAGTCGTCGAACGCAATAAAACAAAGAGTACAAAACACCGACATCACAAAAAGATTCAAAATTGAAGTGAAAAAAAAAGTTCAAAATTGAAGAGCTCACAGAGGAGCGCAACAGAGTGGCTGGCTCCTGCAGAAACTATAAGAACGCCACGAATCGGACTCACGACTTCGCTGCTGCCCTCTTCCGCCATTGACTCTTTTCTCAGTTTTCACCACTCTTTTGGTATTTTTCACTTAACTCTCTCTTCTAGAAAGAGAAGATGAGTGGCAGATAGAAGAAATTAATACTGCGAGGTTGCTACTTGTTACAGAGGTCTTTCTGCTACAGTATTGCTACTGCCTCCATCAACAATAAATACATTATACGTTATACAAGGTAATGTATACATCTATTACACAATACCATTAAAAACAAAACAAGTTTCGTTCCATTTCGATGTCTGAAAAAAAAAAAAAAAAAGACAGAAGTTACATGTGATCCGCAAGAACTGAGCAGGTTACTGAAGCGACATGGGAGTTGACATTAAAAACATAGACTTTCTGTCCACAACACAAATTACTATTACTATCTTATCCTTAAAAAAGAACTTAAATAGTTGATTTAGACATTCAAAATATTCATTTATTAGTAGTATCGAAAACTTTTCTAATTAAATCATGATTAGGTATATGTGATAAATGAAAATTTACTTTTTTAATAGCTTTTAATTAAATTTAATCATTTAAAATAAAATTTGATTTTAGTTAATAATTTTAAGATGAATATCAGTATTTTATGATAAAATCAAGTAATTCATGTGAAATTAATAGTTTAAATTAAAATAAACCTTACTATTAAGATAGTTAAGATTAATTTGATCATTTTTACCATGAAAAAAGTCAGTTCACATTAAATTAACAATTTGAAGTTAAAATAAACTTAATTAAGATAACCGGTCTAGATATTTTAAGATTAATTTTGACATTTTTACAATAAAAATAAGTTAATTCACATTAAATAAATTATTTATAATTAAATAAATTCAATTAAAATAAGTGGATTAAAAATCTTGAGGTTAGCTTTAATAATTTTGTAATATAAATAAATTAATTCACATTAAATTAACAATTTAAAATTCCATAAATTCATTAAAATAATCAATATAAAAATTTTAAAATTGGCTTTAACATGTTTACAATGAAAAATGAGTAATTCACATTACATTCAAGATTTTCATTTTTTCTAAAATTCTTTTATTGAATATTTCTGAGAAGGAAAGAGAGAGATTCCAAAGACTTATTTACAAGTACACCTATCATTTATAGGAAAATTGACAGCACGTGTCAATTTCAACGTGCTTCAATTTTATATTTGTATTTATTTATTTATTGAAAGAAAAGAATATATTAAAAAAGGGAATATTCTGAAGCTGTAAGAAAGAACAAATGGTAGGGGTAAAAAGGGAAATAAATAAGTGGGTAGGAAGCCGAAAACTACGGCATTGAATGCGGGCTGGGCCCACACTGTTATGTTCATTTTTATCTTCTTTTTGTGAATAAACGTATTTCAATATAATTATCTTTTGAAAAATTTGTCAAGATTCACATAAAATTTAAAAATTAATTTATCCTGTTTCTTTTAATATAATTAGTTTATTTTTTTATTTTACATTAAATTTCTATATATATTTATAATAAATTTATATTTATCCATTAATTTTTCAAAATATTATAAATTTGAATTGAAATTAGACTACATGAATAACTCATTGTTATTGGGCTAAGTTCATGCATGTCTTAAAATAAAATATTTCACATAATATCTTTTCGGAAAGCAATCCAATTTTTGTGCTTGAATGAATTAAATTTTACATTATCAATAATACTCAAGATATGGTATAAAAATAGAAAAGAGGATAATAAAAAAATATTTAAATATATGAATAAATGAAAATAGAAATATGTAATTTAAAAAATAAATTACTCGGATAAGTCAAGTCAAACACCATAAAAGCCTCATTTTCAATGTTAAAAAAGTGAGTGATGCTTTAACAGCCGTTCAAGTGTCCTTAAATCCAACAACAATAAAAAAATACTGAACTTTTTGTTCCTAAGATTTATTCATATATTTCTTTATATATATAATATATGTGGGACTTCGTACTAAAATATTCGATAGTATATCGATACCGGTTGTATCGGATAAAATTCGATATGAATTAATTTAAATATCGACCTGAGTCATTATTAAAAAAAATTAAGAATTTTTTTATTTTAATATTTTTAAATTTAAAGTTAAATTAAAAATTATATAATATAATATATTTATAAATTATTTCGTAAATTTTATAAAATTAAGAAA
>JAOXYD010000134.1:19350327-19364038 GCA_028565735.1 Pinacopodium congolense
ATTAGAATTAGAATTTATAATCATTGCCAACATATTAGGAACCTAATGGGTCACATATAAAACATTTATAAAAAGAAAAATAAAATTTGAATTAAATTGGACTTAATTGAGAAGTTTTAGAAACTGTAAGGATCAATATGTGATATTTGATTTTATAAGGACTAATTAATAAATATAACTAAAGTTTGATTTTAGTTGTAATATTAATAAAGTTAAAGGATATGAAAAATAATATTTTTCATATAAAAGGAAAAATTAGAAAATATGGAGATAACACTTCTTACATTTTCCTCTCAAAATAGTTTGAGTTTTTCTATGAAAAAGATATGTGGATACCGTTAGAGGTCGGACGATTGAACGGCTTGTGGATTGATGAATTCAAAACGCACAAAAAAATTACAATAGAAAATCAAAACAAGTTAGTAACTTTTTAATTTATTATTTTTGTTTAAAATTAAATTATTGTTAAAGTTTGTTCTTATGAAAAATTTTAAATAAATTTCGTTGCGCTTAAATACGATCTAGCATGAATTTTCCATAAAAAAAATGTCACTTGGTCTACCAAAATGAAATGATGGTTTTGTCTGTTATTGTCACTTGTGGATGGTCGATAAGACAGATAGATGTCAACTATTGTGTTCGGTACCGTACCGGTACTGGTGGTATTGGACACCAATCGGTACCGGTCGTACCAAAAAAATAATTTTTTTAATTTTTTTAAATTTATATTTTGGTCTTTTTAAATTTAAAGTTAAGTTAAAAATTACATAATATAATATATTTATATAATATTTTGTAACTTTTATAAAATTTGAGAATTAATTTATAATTTTAAAAAATTATCCGAAACGGTACCGATATTAACGTGTATCGGTACAGTACCATTTTCGAGGCTAATCCGATACCGGTACGGTATTTAATACACTGAGAAGAATCTTTTCCTTTTTTTTTTTTTGGGTTATGTATGGAAAGATAAAAAGAAAATGACAACAAATTTAGATATTTATTTTAGGGGCATATATAAAATGACCAATTTGGCCCTTAGCCCATGAAAATAAAAATGTCCCGTGATTTTTTTTTTGAGAAATTAAAATTTTACCTCTATTAAAATTTAAATTTTGGTAGAAGAGGATTTCTAAGATTTCATCTCCTACTGAGCCACAAGTCCACTTTATAATGTTACAAGAGAACTTGATAGGGTATTGTGGTCAAGGTCCATTTTCAAAGTTTATGAAATATTAATATCATTTTTAAACATTATGATTCTTTTAAAATTTTTAAAAGTATTATGATTTATCCTAATATAAATAAAAAATATTAGGGTTGAGTTGACACTATTTGTCTAAATATAATTTCTAAAGCATTATATGCAATTAAACATTTACTTATAATACGTTACAAAAATCTAACACAGAAAATTATTTATAAAATTACGACAAAATGAATTGAAAATTATGAGAAATTATTCTTAAATTTCATTATATTTTTTTAATAAATGAAAAATGAAACACCTTATATTATTCAACTCAGAGTTGACTTGGAATTAATTTAGGAAGGGGACTTCCGTTCTTGTATATTACTCATCAAAGGCTTGTGACTGACGCTTAGAAGACGGGAACATTAATGGTCTAATTCATATAAATATCATTTTATTCTCGTGATAAAAGAAACTTTATAATTTTAAAAAATATAAAATAAAAGGATTTTTGTACAATCAGTCATCATGATCATCGTAATAATGATAACAATCATCGTGTCTTCGTGAACACGCGTGTACACAATTATTCCTCCTCATGAGAGAGAGAGGGGGACAGAGGGAGAGAGGAAAATGATGAGTGCGCGTAGTTGCTGTACAGTTAATTAAACATTTTCAGTCCTAGTACGATCAAAGTTTTGATTTTTAGGGTTTTGATTTTGAATTTATACAAACAGTAATCAATCATATTATGTGATTCGGATTGGGATTTTTTGTCTTAGTTTGGTTCTTTACTGTAATATGGATTATCATCGATTATTTAATTGATTTTAGTGGTGGTGGTAGGGTGTAGCTGTTGTTACTGTATATGTATTTGGTCGTATAGATGTGTAGAATAGAGAGATATTTGAAATTCGAGTGAAGGGGGGTTATGGAGAACGGTCACGACGGGAAATTGACGGAGAAGTTTTCTGGTTTGGGATTGATTGACTCGCCGTCCCCGCCGTCCCCGCCGTCAGTCAATCTGCTCCGGCAACAACTTGATAATAGTGGTGGTGGTGGTAGTAATCTCATTTCTGGTAACGCAAATGATACTAGCAACAATGATAGCTTGATTCAGGTCGTGAAAGCCGTCGAAGCCGCAGAGGCAGTTATCAAGCAACAGGTCTTCTTGTACTGTTCTTTTGGGTATTTGGGCTTAGCAGTGATTGTCCTTTTGATTGATGTTTTCTTGAAAATTTTGGTTTGGTAGGCACAAGAGAACGCCAAATTGAGGAATGAGCTTCAGAGGAAAATTCAGGAACTCGAAAGTTATGTAAGTTCCATTGCAATTTAGTACGTGCTGTACTTAGAATGTGGAGTAGGATTGCATGTTGAGATGGGTCTTTTCCAGTGAGAGGACAAAGTATGATGGTTTGTAGCAATACAGCCTTTTGTCCACTAATGTTCTCTCTGTTATCTAATTCCCACTGCCATGCCTGGTTGAATTTGAAAAATTATAGAATCATTGAATTCTTAAACTACGTCCTTGTATGCTTTGCCATTTTGAAGTTGGTGCTTAGTTGCTTATGTTATGTTTAGTTTAGTTTTTATTTATGATTTTGGTTTTCTGTTTTTCTAAACACAAAAATCCATAAAGAAAACACAATAACCAATACAAAAATACAACAACCACAACAAAAAACAACAATCCACAACCCAACTAAACTGTCACGTTGCTTAGCTGTTACTTGTTTGTATATTGAATTTCAGTTGTTTGGTTTGACAGAAATCAGAACCAGTAACACAAAGAGCTCATTTGATTGATTCGTGGAATGAGAGGGCTCAGGTTACTTATGGAGTCCAATCAGCTATACCTACAGAACACGTAGAAGGCAAAGTTAAGACTACAGGGAACACTTCTGCAGTTAATCCATCTAGTATGCTTGTTCTCCATCGAGATCTGAAGAGCAGTACTGAGGATCCTGGTCTACAAACTCACTTGGAAAGCCATGATGTGGGCACCAAGATAAATGGGATGTTAAAGGTACTGCCTAATGGGTTGGCACCAACTGACAATTCGGTTCTCTCTCAGTTATCCTCTCCATCCACAAGATCCATTTCCCCAAGCAGGTACTTGTAGCAAAAATTGCACAGGATAAGGCATGATTGTATCCACTCTTTTATCTTCTGTCATGAAAGCTTTATTTCCATTCTATAGGTTTCCAGTTCTGTTAGATCATTCTTTGAAGTTGGATTGCCACCTCCCTATTGCAGCATTTAAATTGTTCCTATTTCCCTATCATTTTGAAAGAATAGTTAAACTGCTCTAACCTTTTATTTAGGTATCAAATGGAAGGTGCATATGATCCGCGATTTAGCGTGTCTGGTCCTGGTCAAATGCAAGTGTCTGAACCAAGCAATCCAAACAACTTATGGAAACAGGTGTTCTAAAATGATCTCTTTTTTTTTCATGTATAAATAGGTGTAAATATGTATACTTTTCTCATAGCAGTTTTAGTTTATTTATTAGCTTCTAATTGGTGTAGGATATTTCTGCTAAGATGAGGGAGCATGAGGAAGAAATAATGCAGTTAAGGAAACAACTTGCTGACTACTCTATCAAGGTAGAGTCAGATTAAGTAATCATCACTTGTTCTCTTTTCATATAAGTGTTATTTCCTATTCTCACACATTTTTATATTACATCATTTGCTGGAAGTATGAAATTGAGTGTCTTTTTTAGGAAGCACAGATACGGAATGAAAAATATGGCTTGGAAAAGCGGATTGCTTATATGCGTCTGGTAGGTGCACCTATATTACCACTTATGATTGGTTCGTATTTGTTCTTATTTAGTTCCTAATCATTTTGGGTTATATCTCATAGAAATTTGATGGGCTTCTGGTTATTAGGCGTTTGATCAACAACAGCAGGACCTTGTTGATGCTGCATCAAAAGCAATCTCATATAGACAAGACATAATTGAGGAAAACATACGCCTGACATACGCATTGCAGGTAAGCATTGTAAACTATAAATCATATTTCTTTGTGTCAGGGTGTAGTTGCGTATGGATTTCTTTACCATGTACTGATTCCTTACAAGTTTACTTTCTCCACCATCATTTGCTTCGTATGGGTATATGCTTCTTCTGTATCAATATTCTTTTACCCTTTGGTTTTCTGCTTTGAAGTGATTGCTTCGATTCCATGTATGCTTTCAAAATCCTTTGGATTAAAAATTTTCAGTAATTTTGTTTTGGGTTATCTGTTTATAAGAACATGCATGTTCTTGCTAAAGAGTTCTTTTTTCATTTTATTGCTCAGCTTGTTTGACTTCTTCCTTTTTGTAGGTTAAATACTTGTTGAGATGATTAATCTAATTCTTTTTGGCACACCATTTAAATTCAATTTGATGAATCCCACTAATTATTATCTCTCGGATTACTGCTCATAACTTGTTTTCGGAAAATTGAACCAGAGTAACTTTTGGAGCCTTCTTTTTGCTGTTTCAGGCTGCCCAACAGGAAAGAACTGCATTTGTGTCATCGTTGCTACCTCTTCTTGCTGAGTACTCTCTGCAGCCACCAGTTCCGGATGCCCAGTCTATCGTTAGCAATGTCAAGGTCAGTGTCAAATTATTTCCAAAATGCACATGAGTTGTATCTTGTACTTGTATGCTTCTAGAATTCTCTTTTAAGGATGCAATCATTCAAATATGTTTGCCACTGGGACACTTACTTGCAGCCCTATCTTTAATAAGGATTTGTAGAAGAGAGAAGTAAACAATGTTATGACTTTCTATCAATTAAGTTTTAGCCCTTCTATTTATAATTAACCTAATATTTCAAAATAGTGTTATTACAATGTAGGATATTTACTATGTAGGAAATAATGTAATTATATTAAATCTGTAACAGGATTCAGCTGTTATACTGTAAGAATGGAAGTACTAAAATCCCTTATGAGTAATACAAGCCTACAACAATAATAAATAAAACAAATAACAGTTAATTCTGAAATCTACGTTTAAAAACTAACCTACCCAAATCTATTATCTGGTGATCCCATGTTATCACTTCTGCCGCTGCCCTGCTACCTTCCTGGAAATCTGAGAAAGAAGAGGAAACACAATTAATTGGAACCTCAAATTCCTTGTGGTTTACTCGTCATATATTTGTCCATAAGATTTTCGTGTTTATTGTGATATAAAAAAGTGTAGTAGTAATTTTTACAAGGTGCTCATAACCCAAGGATTCAATAAATTCTTTTGTGTTGGATCAAATGTGAATCTTTGTGTATGTACATAATGCAATTGTGGCGCTATATGTTTTGCTTGCAAAATCTGGGATATGTCTTTAAGATTTCAAAGTTGTCTGCTTAAAGATCATAGCTCACCATCTGAATTAAATTGTACTGCTGTACTTTTTATTCAATTCCTTCTAAAATAATTTTTTCAAATTTCCTTGTTTATTTTTAATGTTCAAGGATTTCTGTTCCAAAAAAAGGGGTTTTTGACTTTGCAATTGATCAATTTTTGGTAATGGTTCTGATGTGGATAGAAGGGATAATTCCTTTAGATTAATTTTGTTGTTCTTTTCCAATCTGTTTCTTCCCTTCTGCCCACTTTCAGTTGTTCATTTTGTCCAAAAGTTTGTTTTCCAGTTACTCTGGAACAAGCACCAAATTGAGTTTAGTGCCCGTTCTCTTACTTGCAGATCCTCTTCAGACATCTGCAGGAGAAGCTTATCTTTACTGAGGTAAATTTGCAGAAGATGCGATTCTTATTGAGCTGTTCCAAATAAGGCCTCTAATTTGTGCTTTAATGGGAGTATGAAGTTAATTTTCGATCTGATCATCTGATATATCCTGGTGCTGTACTGGTTTTGGCAATAGTGTACTGTGTAAATTTTCTTCATTATCTGTTCCAGTCAAAGCTCAAGGAATCACAATATCAATTGATGCCTTGGCGGTCTGATCTAAACCACTCAAATTTGGCTCCACAATCACCACCTTCTTCTATTGGTGCTGTCTTAGCAAATTCGGTGAGTATTTTATTTTATGTAAAATTGTCGAGTTACACACATATAGGCATGTACTTTGTGTAATTCTATTGAGTTCACTGTCAGGAGAAGAATGGGCTTGAATTGGTTCCACAGCCAACATATTCCCAAGGAAAGATACCGATGCCTTCTTCAGATGCTCAGTCAGGGACAGCCTGGGATGTAAGGGGTCACCATCAGAGTGGTTTTGGTGCTGGTGCTAGCGCAAAAAATTTGGAGCCTGATGATGTAGGGAGGTTTTCACCTCTTGCAAGCAGGTGAGCGTGGTCAAATGGAGACCGCTATTGTGAACTCATTGTACAAATAACAACCTTCTCCATTAGTTGGTGGGTTGCTGTTCTTATGTTGATTGATCATATATGCATGAATTATGCAATTAATATCTATAAGTTTCAGTGAAGAGTAATTTCAGTTTGATTTGAGAATACTGTGCTATCTCATAGCATTTGGAAGAGAAATATAGTGAACAATTTTATACATGAAATATTGCTAAGAGATGACTATGAGCATTAGTGTTGTGCCTGAGAAGTTATTATAAACTCAAACATCATATATGTCAGCTTCTTCTCTTCATGAATGTCATGATTGTCCTTGACTGTTTTGTGTTCATTTTGTGATGTATTTGAATGATAAGCTGGATAATGATGATAAAAATGACATCATACATGAATCATTAAATTGATAAGTGATTGATGTTGCAAGTACCCTTTTTCCTTGGATCTCTATTTATATCTTGTGGACACACTTTACATTTTCGGCCACTAACATTTGTTATCTATATGCAATCGTCCAGTAGCTTATTCCAACAAAAATTTCCTTCCATGCAATCTTTATTTTCTACCACAATGTGGGGCTTCATAATGGCAAACCGAGCCTGATGAGCTGGTTTGAAGTCCCCAGGGGCTTACCTTGATGTATTTTTTGTTTGAGTTGGCGGTTCTGTGATTAGTATTTTATTGTTCTATTGCTGGACACAATGGGAACTTATGTTTTATGCTTGTCTTGAGGTAAATGAACACTGGGGGAGCATAAGAACACAACCCTATTTAAGTTAGAATGTATCTTGATCTAGTGCATTGGCTGCTTACCAGGAATTCTGCAGTCCATGAGGTAAACACAGTTACTAGGGGTGATGTGCATGCTATGCGATATGTTGAAGGAACTACAGGTAAGCAAGTCATGTTTCGTGAGCCTGTCAGCAATAGTGAGATGGATGATCCAGAAGCAGAAGGAAATCAAAATGAGAGAGAAAGGCCAAACAATTGGGGAACAGGTGGTGCTCCGTATTCAGCAGCTCTTGATGATCCTACCTCGTCTTATTCACCTTATTTACCTCCAGTTATGGAAGAACCTTCTTCTTCTTTTTCGGAGGGTGAGAGTTACTGTTCTTGGAAGTTGAATTTGATTGATTTTCCTGCAATTGAAACTAATGTTGATTATCTAAATGGATTTATTTTCACATGTAGCTGCAGAGGATGATCCATTGCCAGCTATAGAGGGCCTCCAGATTTCAGGTGAAGCATTTCCAGGAAGAGTACTTCAGGCTTCCGGATACTCTATCAATGGAACAACCAGTTGTAATTTTGAGGTGAAATTTGGGTATCACTTACTAATGTTTCACACTTAAGTGCTTTTTGTCCAAGTTTCTTGGATTGCCATCACTTGTAAAATCTGGGAGCATTTCTGTTGCTAAGTCAACTTTTTTTTTTCCTTCTATATTTTCAGTGGGTACGTCACTTGGAAGATGGATCTGTCAACTACATTGATGGTACTCCTCTCCTTGTTGTTTTTCCTTTATTCCACTTATGACTTTGCCCTTCTCTTTTGCCTCAAACCTCATTCTGACAGAGTTTGTATCGCAGGGGCAAAACAACCAAACTATGTTGTTACTGCAGACGACGTTGATACTTACCTTGCTATAGAGGTCCAGCCCCTGGATGACAGGAAGAGAAAGGTATTTAACTCTATAATATAACCGAGCACCATATACAGTCCTGTGCATGGAGGTTCCCTATACTTGTGTTTCTCTTGATTTTCAGTTTGTTTTCGGCTTCTGGCATTTGGATGTTTAGATTGCTAGCGAATAGTTTAGGGAAAGCCTTGAGTTTAACAGACACATTAGAGCTATTACAGGGCTAACACACACAGATATGCATGCATGCACAGCAGTTTCCCTCATCCCTGCAAAAGAAGATTGGAAAATACCTAAGAAATAAAGCTATGTGGTCCAAGCAGACCAAGATTGGGATGATTGATAATCTGTCTTTTTTTTCTTTTTGCAATTGGGAATTTAGCTCTTAATGGGTACCACTTTAGACCAAGCCACCACATGCCAAAGGGCAAGCTAATATGTTACTTAGATTATCCTAGTGGATCCTCTTTCATAGTGACTGGTGTGCTGATAGACCAGGAAGATAGTGTAGGAGCCTGAGACATGTCCCTTTTTTGTGATTTTGCTATCATTAACTAAACAATTGAAGTCAATATTTTACTCTTTGGGTCATGCATGTTAAATTTCAGAATAATTAGTTGTTGGTGAGTATGTGTCTATACTACCAATCTGCTCTTAAAATTGCTTGCTAAGAGTTACTTAGAAAAACTTATCAAATGTAATTTTTTGAAATTGTACATGCATAATCTCATGTTAATTTGGTTTGACCTTGGGACCACGAAAGATGAGTGACAGACTATCCTGACTTATAAATGGTATAGATCCAGTCATGGGCGTGGATCCCTTCCCATACGTATATGTATTAATAGATAGGAGCTTGGTGTTCATTTATTAGCTGCATAGCCGAGCATTTTCTTCTTGTAGGATAACATCCACCAAACATGATAAATACAGTTTTTTGAATCAAATGCAGTGGTAATTCGTTGGGTTCCAGTTCTAGTTTATGCTCATAGGAACATTACTAAGTGAAGAATGTGATTATGGATATGTTTCTTACTTGTGTTAAGCAGTCATATGTGATAATCTGTCTTTTTCTCCTATATTATCTGAAATATTTCCAGGGGGAGCTTGTGAAGGTTTTTGCGAATGATCACAGAAAGATCACATGTGGTTAGTGTAATTCTGTCATTACTTATGCCTTGTTTGAATGAAGTTCTGTTCTTATTGTGTTTGTGCTTCATAAATCAAGACATGTTACCATAAATGTCAAAAAACTCGTTAAAGATTCAATTTACCATGAAACTATTGCTCCTATTGCTTCTTTGGTTTTTAGGACCTTTTGTATCAGCTATAGAAATTCTTCTCCTTTTAATCCTTTCCATGAATTTGATTTCATTGTGGATTTGATGTTTGAGTCACAGAATCCTGATCAGCCTGATGTTGTGAACAGGGTCCAATTGCAATACTAATATCTTATTTTTGTCCTTTATGACTATTTTCCCACATATGACATCCATCTTGGTAACTACAAGCTGCATCCTGTTGGACCACAGGGTTTTAAAGCAAATAAGATCTTTTTTCTCAATCATTCATTAAATAGAGATTGGTTTTTCATCATGTATAGTTGTTAATACCTTTAGTTTTTGTCAAATTCTTCACGATCATCTTTGCTTTTCTTATGTAATTTCATCAACTTGTTTGCTTCAGTGATAAACATTCTAATTGATAACCCTCTCTTGCATATAGATCCTGAAATGCAGAACCACATCGAGAGGACTCTTTATAGTGGTCATGCTTCATATAAAGTGTCTTTGTCGGTAAGACTTGCTGAGAGAGGACCCTAGTTTATCCCAAATTAAATGACCGGATTCTTACTGTAAGGTCTGTAAAATAAAAATTTCCTTTACAGACTGGATATCTTGGTATATGGGAAGCTGCTACACTGACTATTAAGAGAGAAGGTTTCAGTATCAAGTGTAGTGGACCGAGTGGTCTTGTGACAGAGAAGTTTTCGCCAGCCATAAGTGTAAGCTTATTAGCATTTTTTCTTTCTTTGATATCCTAATGAGCATGATTAGACAAACTCAAATGCTTGCATATTAGGTGATTACGTATTAGTTTGTTCATGTGTTGCACTGAATGCAAGCTTCTGCAGGTAACAATTCCACCTGGACAACCTAATGAGTTCATAATTGCTATCTCTAGTGATGATGTGCATCTCCTACGAGCAGAGAACAATTCGACTGTTAGTAGGTGAGAATAACGACCAGTTTAGATGTGCTTGAGTTTGTGGTGTATTTATGACTATTTTTTAACACTATGCTTACTAAACATATGAACATTTTTTTTATCTGCCCCCGTTTGTATGAGTATCTGCAATTAGCAATAATTGGTAACCTGGGAGAATCAGGGTTCATAATCAGTCTTTTTTCATTGATTAATGAATCTGTTGGGAGCACACAGGCTTGGCTGAGATTGAAACAAGTGACTTTTTTAATAGATCTCTTTACATTTGAGACTGGGTTACTGTAAGAAGATTTTGTATTAGGGCTTCTCCATTTAAAGAAGTTTAGATCCTAATCACATTGTTGACAATTATCCATGGAATTTTATTACCGTTGTTTCCTGAGTTTGGAACTCTTACCAAGGTAGCTTTTTGATATTGGCAATAGCAGGAAGATAGTGAATTGTTTAATGATGAATCCTTTTAGTAAAAGAATTTACGAGAGCATCTATACCACAGTTAGCTTTTGCTGCTTGCTTTCCAACTTGGTCTCAGTATTGAGGCGTTTGATTTTGAGCAGTTTTCAAGTAGAAAACTTTGGAGAGGCTTTCTGGAGATAGAAATGTGGAAAGATGTTTATGCTCTATTTTTATCAAACAATGATGACAGTTAGAATCAACTTAAAATTTTCTAGTTTTATATACAAATTGTTTTGTGGAGCATGTAGTGCCACGACTCAAATTTATGTTGTCTCTTTTCTGTTTACTGTTGTATGTCATTTTTCTGGTAGTATATTTACTCGATAGAACACATGCTTGAATATGTCTGGACCAGTGACTTACCCACATTAAATTTCTGGGATAAAAAGAAATGCATCAGGTACAATAAGAAGGGAAGGGAGAAATTAAGTGGAAATATAAAACAACTTATGTGTAGAAATCCTTTTCAAGGAGATCATGGAATGCATTGAAATGAAAAAATAAGGTCATTTGAATCAGAGTAAATTTGTTTTACAGAACTGTTACGTTGATGCAAGATCTTAAGAGGGGAAAATAGAAATTTGTTGAATGAATGAATGTAGCTGTCTCAACAACTGACTGGGTTTTTATTTTTGCGCTCCTAAGGCTTCTATTATTCACCTGGGCCCCACCTTGGGAGAGAGCACCGTTTTGGCTTGATTTTTTATGCTTCTCACATTTTTCATGAGCAAGGACCTCTCCTGATTTGTTGGGTTGATTGCAGTTCTGAGCCCTTTAAGAATTTGTTTGTTTTGTTTACACTTGTATAAGCTTATTCATTCTCTTATAGTTGTGGCATGATTTCCACTTTGAACCGAACTGTCCATGCACAACCTCCATTTTCTGCTTGGTTTTCAATCCTTTATATTATAGACAGAATGGGAAATCCACGACATTAAAATTCCTAATCTGCAATAATATTTTGAATTTGAACGGTACATGCTTTAATGCAAGCAGTCATATATTTTCTTCTCTATGATGCTGCTTTGGTAACCTTGGAAGTAACTTTCCTTTCTATTTCTCCTTTTTTATGCGACTTAACAAATCTTGGCTTTTGTAGTTCAAGGGACACGATTGTGCTTACAATGAGATTGTTTCTTATACGGGTACAGTTCTCATGCACTCTCGTTCTATACGTAACCATGCAAATTTATACTTTTTAACCTGTTGACGTGGACCTATGATTTAAGCTTTGTAGCTTTTTATTCCTTTCCATGGTTCTGTCCAGTAATGCATACGGAGCTCTTCAGCTTGTTGGGAGACATTTCTTTGTGAAAGAGAGCCTTACAAAATAATTTCTTAAAAAATACTCTCCCTATAGCCAACCATGTCTACACACAATCTAGCTTCAGGAACATTCTTGCAAGCAAGTAATAGAATCCATCATATCATGAATTGGTGTGGAACCGAAACCCCTCTAGGAAGGCAGCTGTCATAGTTTGTTGGACAGGATTGATACTCATAGCCTTTCCAGTCCTATTAAACTCTTATAAGATGTGAAACTTCTCCTTGGATAGATCCTGATGCTGGAGATCAGAACTCACAGTTCATGCTTACGGTTACTTCGTTTTTGACATGAGTGTGGATTGTCTTTGAATATATAGATCCACCAGAATCTTTTATGCCCCTTGTAACCTCCCAACACACAGATGAAGATATCCAGCAGAGAAAAAAACTTAAAGAGATCCCACAGAACACATATATGCAGAAAATGTATATTACTTCAAATATTTCATTTATGATTCAGTTTTAGCCAAAATTTTTTAATAAAGTGGCTTTAGAAGATACCCTCTAGGAAAGCTTATGGTGAAGAGTCATTACAATTCTGCTAAAATTTTCCGTTTGTGCAGAAATTTCACTCTTTTCCACCATTGCAGGCGGGCGAAAGAAGGAAAGGAAAGAAGAGGGGCTTATTCTTTACCAAATGATAGACGACTGGCTGTTTTTCACCGGGAGTAGCATATATGTTGCTGATTTCAGGTTCAAATGTGCCTTCCGAAATTTCTTGAGATCGCTTGTAACACCCTAACAAAAATCAGCGTCTGTTGTAATTGCAGTGTATGTTCTCTGTGATTCACCTATCATTTTTGTCCCCATTGTGACCTCATCTCCCCTACACCAAAGCTTGGTGGTACATAGGAAAAAACTATGGAAAGGAAATAGACATAAGTAGAAGATTAGCGGTAGTAAAAAAAAAAAAAAAAAAGAGGGGAAAAATTTGTGTAAAGGTGGGTTCTGTAGATTTTTTTTTTCACCTTCTTATGTGACCTGGAATTCTGTAGAGCAGTTATGGAGGAATTATTGCTCTGGTTGTTTTCATTGTATCATCATCATTATCATCATATAGTTGTACTCTTGAATCTAACGTATCATTACTATTGGTGGACGATTGAATGCATATATTCATGCCATCTGTTTCATTTCCATTTTCCTACATTATTGTAGTAGTGTGGGAATGGAAATCGTCAGCTAACGCTTCCAAGCCCCCATTGGAGACTAAGATGAAGATGAAGGATTGCTTGCTTGGTTATTTAATGATATCCATCAATTTATTTATTGCTGTTCTTGATAATAACTTGGTCAGTATTGCCTGGTTAGTATTTCTTTGCGAGGGTAAGAAGCGGATTATTATTTAGTGTAAGTAGTACCATTTTTAGATAACAATAACAGGAAAAAAAAAAAAAAAGATCGATCGATCCTTAATTATTGGATTGTATCAATTATCAATTTATCATCTAAAAGATAAGGTTTTTTTGCTTCTTTTTTTATTTATTAAGACCATAGTAATGTTTTTTTATGAAAAGAATAATAATATGTTTTACATAAATCATTTGATGAA
>JAOXYD010000134.1:19365153-19376445 GCA_028565735.1 Pinacopodium congolense
ACTACCATGATATTAACCCTTGAATATGAGTGGGATTGTGATTACATAATCTCAAAATACGAAAGAAATTTAGTTTTTTTCTAAGAAAAAATGGTTAAGGTTTATTTAATTCAATTTTTTATTTTTATTTTTGTTTCTGTTTTTAATATAGAAATTAATGAAAATTATTTTTATTAATTTTTATATATTTATATTTTAAAAAATAAAAAACAAAAAAATGGAAACCGTAAATCCTACCGTCAGTTATAGGTCAATCTGTGGCACATTTTTCATAAATTGGTTGAGTGTACGACTCCCATGATGATCATTGTGGACCATAAACATGAATGAGTGAAGAGGAAGCTTCACCTGTAATTCAAATATCTGAAAACTAACCTGACACAGAAAAAAAGGAAGTTAAAAGTTGCAAAGTACTATCTAACTTTGCTAACTAACTTTCTTGTCTGTCTTTATTTATTACCCTTTTTTTTAAAAGTTTTTGAAACAAATTCATTTTTAAATTGACACTATTTTTACCCTTTCACTTGAATTCTATTTTTCACCTATATCTTAGGTTATTATTAACATATTTAGGGTTTGAAAAAAGAAATTAGTTATGCCATGCCAAATTCTACTGAAATTTATCCGTATTTGGAAATTAAAAAATATAAAAGCTACACTTTTTCTGGTCTACTTTTAAGAAAATAAATAAAAATATTAAAAAGGTACAAAATTCTAAAAGAACATGCTGAAAGCATGGTGGCAGAACAGATCAATAAATGCCAACAAACTTTCCACGCATGTTCATTCATTCAAATGGGTACCAATGAATCTGTAACAAAAAGATGAAAACTTTGAGTCATGCCTCTCCAGATGTTCAAGTTCTGCACGTTCTTTGGAAGTATACTCTTTGAAGAAAGAAACATTTTCCAAATTATAAAAAAGAAATTAATTTTCCCACCATTTTATTTTATAATAAAAAGGAAAATTGAAAAAGGTAAGGTGGGCCGTTGACTACTTGGAAGTGTTTCAGATAAGTGAGAACTGAAAGTGCTTCTCTTGTTCCTGTCTGCCTGAATGAGAAAAAAACAATAATAATAGAGCTGAAAAGACAACAACTTTGAAGCAGAGGAGAGATCAGGAGGAGGAGAAAACGATTATGGGTATGTTTGAAGGGAACCCGATTGAGAGAAGAACCAGAAAAGGTAATGGTATGAACAATAACAGCAGCAACAACAACTTGGGTGAAGATGATGAGATTGAAGTTGGGACTGGGAAGACCGATGTGGAAGATCACAGCGAACCCCTTTTGGTGAAAAGGGTCAATACTACTTCTCAGATTGCCATTGTTGGATCCAACACTTGTCCTATTGAAAGCCTTGACTATGAGTACTTCGTCTTTTCACTTCTTTATCCGATTCAGCTTGCTTTTCAAGATTTCTTTTTTTTTTTTTGTTTCTTTTATTGGGTTTTAATGGTTTGTGTTCTGTTTTAGGATTTTGGAGAATGAATTGTTCAAGCAGGACTGGAGATCGAGGAAGAAAGTTCAGATTTTTCAGTATGTTGTTCTGAAGTGGGCATTTGCCCTTCTTATAGGATTAGGAACTGGAGTTGTTGGCTTCTTTAATAACATCGCAGTTGAGAATATTGCTGGTTATAAGTTGCTGCTTACAAATTATCTCATGTACCAGGAGCGGTAAGCTCTTCCTCCTCATCAGATTCTCTGCATCTAATTTCTTGGTCTATGTTGGTTTTGCATGTAGGCTTCTTTCTTGATCTGTTTGATATGATTCATTCTGGGGTTTTCAGGATAAGGAAAGCTAATACTTCACAAATGGAATCTAGGGTAGAATAATATGTTATGCTTTACTTTTTAGTTTTTACCCTTTCCCTTTACTTTTTCTTTACTTTAGAAAGTTGGGGGAAAGGATGACATGGGATAGGGACATCTGCTGTAGTGAACAATGAAATACTAGTACACTTCAAAACAGTATTGCCAAAAAAGCACGCGATCCTCATTTATAGTTAAATCACTTAACCTAATTCAAGTCTAGATCCATTTAATGAGTGATAATAAATTCTTGTATCCATAATCAAGTTGATTGCTTGTTTCTACTAAGATTTGAACCATACTGTAGGAGGATGTTTTTAGTCTTTGCTACCATTGAACCACAAGGCTCCTCTATAACTTACTTATTCTGTATGGTGACTTGACAATCAAATAGTTTCAGTGCAGATATTACCTGGCTTTTGCAGTATATCTTGGTTTCAATCTGATCTTGGCAACTGCTGCTGGTGCTTTATGTGCTTTCGTTGCTCCAGCAGCAGCAGGTTCTGGCATTCCTGAGGTGAAAGCCTATTTAAATGGCATTGATGCTCATTCGATTCTTGCACCAAGTACTCTCTTTGTGAAGGTAAATTGCATTTTCACTTCAAGGAACACTCATGCTCCCCATCCACATAGACAAGGACTCACTAATCTTTGCAAAATAGGTGCATGAAATATCTGTATAGAGTGGAAGAAATCAGAGATGTTAATTCTGTCTGACTCGAGATGTATGTAACATGTAGATATGTTATTTTGTTTTATAAGCCTAACTATTGACTCTGTCATCATAACAGACTTGACTACCACAATTTTTACCTACAATTCATCATGTTATAGACCATGGACTATTATAATTATCAAAATTCAACCACTAAGTTCATCACTGTTTTCGATGATGGCATGTATTAAAGTATCTTTACTTACTGAGTTAGAGATTGGCACAGCTCAGAATCCTGAGACCTCTTGCTAAAACAATTATCATAGCTCTTTGGATTTCCAACTGAGATTCAAACAGAAAGGTGTAAAAATTCACATGTTACTGCTCAGAGGGACTCAGCATAGTTGATATCCATTGTACTTTAATTGTCATGCCTGACAGCCTTTTGTCATGCCTGTCTGAATCCACTCTGATATATATATATATATATGCTTATTTATCCTTTTTTTGAGAAATGCTTTTGAAATCTGTTCTAAATTTTCTTCTTTTCCTTCCTTATGTTATCAATGGAATTATACATGACATAATTTGAACGTTACAGATTTTTGGTTCTGTTCTTGGGGTTTCTGCTGGATTTGTTGTTGGTAAAGAAGGGCCTATGGTTCATACAGGTGCATGCATAGCTTCTTTGTTAGGGCAGGGTGGTTCTCGAAAGTATCGTTTGACATGCAAATGGCTAAGATTCTTCAAGAATGATCGTGACAGACGAGATTTGATCACTTGTGGGGCTGCTGCTGGTGTAGCTGCAGCTTTTCGTGCTCCAGTTGGTGGTGTTCTCTTTGCTCTAGAAGAAGCGGCTTCATGGTATGAACCACCTTCCTCCCAATGACCCAAAATGCATCTTTTTCTAATTCTCCGCATTCTTTTATGAATATCTTGTGTGTTTGCATTGCTTCCCGATGATTGAAAAATTCTGATAGGTTTCTAAGCACCAAATCTTATGCTCTTTTCTGAGAATGTCACTAAATGTGCACACATGGTAGATCTCCTACGTTAGCAGCTATATTGAACAATTTTCTTCATGAAAAGCGAACTGCCAAAAAAAGAAAAGAAAAGGAAAGGTGAGATCACCAACAAACTTCTTGTTTTCTTGGAACTGGCAATGGAGCTGGATTTAGTGGCTAATCATAAGAAAGTCTTTCATTGAAGAACTTGTAGTTACTTATGCATGTTCCAATATCAATTTTTAGGTTTTTCCATTTGTTATGCTTCAGGTGGCGTAGTGCTCTTCTTTGGAGAACTTTCTTCACAACAGCAATAGTTGCTATGGTTTTGAGAGCATCTATAGTATTTTGCTCTTCTGGAAGATGTGGGCTATTTGGGCAAGGAGGGTTGATCATGTATGATGTCAGTTCAGCAAAGGTGACATATAGTGGTGCAGATGTATTGGCAGTGATACTCTTAGGAATCATTGGCGGCATCTTTGGAAGCTTTTATAACTATCTTATTGACAAAGTCCTCCGTACTTATAGCATCATTAATGAGTATGTTCTCCTATTTACTGGTGATACCATGCGTCTTTATCTTCCCTTTTTCCTTGCTGCTTCTGATATGAATATTGCTAAGATAATAGTCACTGTATAGTAAGCTACAAGCTGCACGAAGAGCTTCTTTTCTTTTTTATATTCAACAAACCTTCTCTTTGTTTTCTTATTAAACATATTTCTTTTTACCTGCCTCGTAGCACTATCAACATGGATATATGATTTTTGCCTGAATCACATGCCAACAAGCCACCCCAGTGATCCTTGTTGGTTTCTGTTTTTTACATTTCCTTCTGACGCCAACACTGTTCCTGTGCTGTGGCAGAAAAGGTGCTGGTTTCAAAATATTGCTTGTTGCTGTCATTACAATATTGACGTCATTGTGTGCTTATGGTCTGCCGTGGTCTGCAAAATGCATCCCCTGCCCTACAGATGTATCAATAACTTGCCCTAGCACTGAAGAATCTGGGAACTTCAAAAGGTTTCAGTGCCCATCAGGTCACTACAATGACATGGCCTCCCTTTTCCTAAACACGAACGATGATGCTATACGCAATCTATTGAGCACCAGCACTGTGAATGAATTTAGAATTTCTACTCTATTGATCTTCTTTGTGGCTATTTTTTGTCTTGGTGTTACTACTTATGGGATTGCTATTCCATCTGGTCTGTTCATCCCAGTCATACTGGCTGGAGCTTCTTACGGTCGTCTTGTTGGCAGAATGTTTGAATCCATTTCTAAACTCGACACTGGTCTTTTTGCCCTACTTGGAGCAGCATCTTTTCTGGGAGGTACCATGAGAATGACCGTTTCCCTTTGTATTATACTGCTTGAGCTCACCAATGATCTTCTACTGCTTCCACTTGTAATGATCGTTCTTCTCATATCCAAAACTGTTGGTGATAATTTCAACAAGGGTGTTTATGACCAAATTGTGGAATTAAAAGGATTACCCTATATGGAGGCCCATGCAGAGCCTTACATGAGGACTCTGGTTGTGCGGGATGTAGTTCCTGGTCCATTGGTCACGTTTTCTGGTGTTGAAATGGTTGGAAATATAGTGCATGCTTTAATGACTACTGGACACAATGGATTCCCAGTGATTGATGAGCCTCCTTTCTCAGATGCACCAGAGTTATGTGGGCTTGTACTTAGGTCCCATTTACTTGTTTTGCTTAAGGGCAAGGTTTTTTGTAAGGAAAGGGTACTTGCTGGTGAAGAGATATTGCGTAGATTTGCGGCATTTGATTTCGCTAAGGCAGGATCGGGGAAGGGCATCAAGATTGAGGATCTAGACATTAGTGAGGAAGAGATGGAAATGTTTGTAGATCTCCATCCTATTACGAATGCATCGCCATATACAGTTGTTGAAACAATGTCACTTGCCAAAGCTGCAATTCTATTTCGACAACTGGGGCTCAGGCATATGTGTGTGGTGCCAAAGAGTCAAGAGGTATGTAACATGCTCTCTCATCTATTCCTTTGTGGTAAGACTGCATTAATTTATCCATAAAGGAAATACAGCTGTTTACTTTGTTATCATTTGTGCATTGAAGCGTGGTCTTCTTTCGTTGATTCAGAACTCGGTTGAAAATTTTGTTTACATCCATTAGTTTCAGTGTTCATTTTCTTCTCAAGGGGTTTCAGTTGGGGAACTTATGTAGCTTACTATGCAATTTGCATGATTAATTTGCATATATTTTACATTGCAGAGACCTCCGATAGTTGGCATTTTGACGAGACATGATTTCATGCCGGAGCACATTTTGGGGCTTTACCCTCATATCAAGCCTCACAAATAGCTCAACCAAGCAATGAAAGTGGATGTTTGATGAGTAATGGTTGTGTTGAGTTTCAGAGTTGGTTTGGCATTCTGCAGATGAATGATTAAGTTGGTATATAATCTTCTGAAAGTGAGAACTTATTTTGATGCAGTGACAGCAGAGAGACTACGCCAAATTTCCCTCCTAGTGTTGTTGAGGGCATCCTGTCTGATAAGACATTTTTGCAGAGTATTCACAGAAACAAAACAATGAGAGTCAATACAGCCTCATAACTCAGTACATAAAGCAATCTTGAAAGCCCTTGTATAATGTGGTGTCTTGATAGTAGTTTTAAGCATGTTGTCAATGGACAGTAAAAATTATAACTTTGTCAGCTAATGACCTTGCTCTTTGTTAGTTATGTTCATTCCCTTTTGTTTACCATTATTCACTTCGATCAGAAAGTTCATTCCCTTTTGTTTACTATTTTTCACTCCAATCATTTCTGATCGGATACCAACTTCTCCAGCATTCTGAAGCTCAAGGATAGATATCAGAAAGTTCTGTTCAATGATGAATAGAAATAGAATTGTATTCAAGTGGCATTCATCTATCAAGCTATCAGACTCTATATTCTTATTACTTTTGTTTCTTTGCTCCAGTGGTGTTCAGAAGTCCAAACCAGAACTTGATTTTGTTACAAGGAGAAGCCAGCTAGGCTATCTGAATCATTGACATAAGTGTAGCTATTTTAATTTACCATTTCACCAACATATTGAGACAAGGCAATATAGGAAACAACGGAAATTAATGGAAATAGTATTTTTACATTTTTTTTTATCTCAATCATGCATATAGTAATCTAAATTTAAGGGAAAAAAGCATTAGGCCAAAGAGCATTATGGTTTTCATCAGCAAAAGGTATTATCATCGTCTCATCACCAGCAAAAAATTATTGTGAGTTCATAAGATTCATGAACCATCGTTGCATCTGCATCCTCTCCATATGCAAGTCAAAAGCTGACTTCTGATCAACATCTTGTGCATGCTCTCGACCAGAGGACGATGGCTGAGCAACAGTAAGAGAAGTAGTGGTTTTGGTCTCTTTCTGATCCTTGCTACTAAGAGTACCATCATCAATTTTCCTGTGAATCTCTTTCAAGTTTTTCTCTGTAACCATCCAAAACCATTCAAATCCATCATGCTCAAGTGTTGCAAGCTTATCTTCCCTGAGCTCAAGCTTTGAAACATTACTTGAGTCCTCCTTTATTATACCCTTCTTTCTCTTTTTCAATGTTACCTTTCTTGCAGAGTTGTTAGTTATGTAAGCAAGCTTCACCTTCTTTCAAGTCATGGTGTGAGTTATTCACTAAAGAAAACAGTCGGATAATGATCAAAGGTTGCTGTACTTCTTACACCACAACAATGCAAATGTTTTCTATTTATAAGGATGAAAGAGATGCTACATTCAATAGACATGATTGTGGTGTTGTTAAGTTCTTGGTTGGACATTTACAAAAGATTTGTTATTATTATTATTTTTTTTGTGGGGAACTTAACAATTTGTAATAAGAGCCATTTTTAGTAAGAATAATCAAGAATATTGTATTTGGAGTTAGTACAAAATGTTAACACATACAAAAAATAAATAAATAATTTTTTATTTTATGTTTCTTCTTCTTTCTCCTAAAAAATAAAGTGAACAGTAAAGACTTTTCTAAGTTTTCTTTATAAGGAAAAATGAAAAAATTATGTTTTGGATATAACTTTTGATATGACCTTTTTGTGTCTTTGTTTTTTTCAAACATAACAAATTTATTCTTTTAATAATTAACGATTTTGTAGATGAACCCAAATTTGTGAGGAGTCCACGCGACCCATACTTTTTAAAATATAAAGTTATTTTTTGTGGTTTTGTCCTTTTATTTTATTGTCTTTCAATTCATATAATTTTAAATATACATTTATGTATTTATTCTTAACATATTTAAGTTTTTCTTTCTAATTTTTTTAAAAATTATCAAGGAGCCTCTAAGTGGCCACAAAAGGTCACCTAGAGATGGTTCCCTAATTTTTTTGTTTGTAAATAACAAAGTTTTTCAAGTCAATACATTTTCTTGATAGAAGCTCTCCTCTTCTCCAGGTACATTTACATGTATGGTATTAGAAAGTGGAACTTTCTATACTAAAACAGCTGACACAAGCACAAAAACATTGCTTCCGTGCTCTTATGACATGTATGAGTGACCAAAAACAAACACGTTTTAGCATATATATCACCTTAATTTCTCGCATAATCCATGCTAAAATCATCCTCATTGTCGGGGCAAAACTGTTATGAATGAATTACTTGCAAAAGAAACAAAAGGGTGCAACAGAAATCTCAAGAGATACAACACCACACTCACCTCAATTGCTTTTCAATCTCTTCCATGCAGATGCTTTCTTAGATGTTTTCAAAGACCAGGCACCAGAAGAAGCGTAAGATCTAAGTCTCTGCAGAATTTTTCTCTCGCTCACTCGCAACACGAGAGAACTATATTGTTTACTTCGTTTCATATCGCATCTCTTTAGTGCCTCAATATCATCTTGAATTGAGTTTAAACCATAACAGCTTTCCCTCTTGTCTGCAAGCCACAAAAGAGCTCTGCAGACATCTTCAGTCAGCAATAAGTCTCTACTTATTTCTGAACTTTTATCCAGTGTAATACCACATTTTTCTGACAAAATCACACTCATTGGTTCTTTATGACAACATGCAGTTGATACTGAGAGATCAAATTTGTGATAAATATCCTCCCGCAATAACATAATGTGCAACAAACTCAATAACTCAACTTGCGGTTTACCGTCAAATGAGATCTCAAAGTATTCAGCATTCTGGCTGACACATGCAGAGTAATCCAATCTTCTCCAAAGGGACAACCTCGACCTACTATAACGTCCTGAGAACAAGGTTGAACTCCACTGTAGGACCAACTCCAAATCAATATTCACGATGTCATATTCATTATCAGGCTCTGTAAACCCATATCTGTGAAGCAATGCTGCATTTCCCATTGACCCATATGTATTGAAGACCTAAAGGAACAAAACGAGACATAAATCTACACCATAACAGCTCCTTGGAAGGAAAAAAAAAAAAAAAACTATGACCTTACAAACAACTCAAGCACACATTACAGACATAACAAATCACAAAAGGGAAGAAAACAATCTGCTTTGAGCGAATATTCTAAATGTCTACAGACAAAGAAGTTTATTGAGAGACAAATAGATTAAAAAAATTTTTTTCATGAAGGCCATGATACCCAACAAAAGATGTATGCATTCTACAATTTGTATTACATATCCAATGTTCAAAAAAAGAGTCTGATCAAGTAGCATACAAGCCATAGATGTTAGCTATGAAAAACAGATAGATTATATCAGAGACTCATAAAGAACTCAGTAGTACAGAAACATAAGAATTGCACAAACCTCTGCTCCAGCTTTTACATCTTTCACCATTATAATCTCCAAAATCGTAGACCGTTCCAAACCAGAAGGCTTCTCATCGTCGCCAAATTCAGTGGGCAAACCATCAAGGTCACTGTTCTCTGTGTCATCAGATTCAGAATGAGAAGATACAGAGGTAAAATGAACATCTTCAGCTCCGGTCTTGTGATTAAACCTGTATCATATTTACAATATGCCAAATCTTAACAATATATGAAAGATCTCTAATAGATACAGAATATTTGTTCTCCAACACAAAGACTTCTTTGCGCATGGTGGGAACTAGATTTGGGCATATGGAAAAAGGATTAATGCTAAATTCATTACCTAGATAAAAGTAGTAAATCAAAGAACAAAATGATACATGTCAACATGAAGCTCTTTTCCTTGAAATAAAGCATCCAGAGAATTAATACTTACAGATCTGCCAAAGGAACCATCCCGAATCCATGATAGTCGTCTATCTCAAAAGCTCGAGAAGCAACAAGACTTTTGGAAGCAAAATACTGATCGACTCCAAAAAAGGTCGGAGCAAGAGGCAATAAATCCAGAAGAGGCGATATGATCTCTTTCCAATCCTCGCAGATAAGAGCTTTGTCATCTCTTACTATCTGCCTAAAGGTACACAAAATATTCTCAAAGGGCAGCAATTCTCAAGCTAAAGCAACTTGGTTGTTAAACCACCTTAGGTTTGAAGGATTAAATAAGAAGAGTTGTCCCAACTACAATTGCTAATCTGTCACATAAGATGTTCTCTATATTTCAAGTTTGCTTGTTCTTACAACATGACTTTTACAAATCATCAATGTAAATTATGAGACAGGTTAGTCGGCCATTGAATTAAAGCACAAAGCTAAAGCCACGGGCATTAAAAAACACATTTCACCAGCCGCTCTCGGACAGCATTGATGAGTTAGAAAGAGAAAACATTATCAAAGAGATCCAACTTGTAAAACACAGACTATCATTCAGTTGCAGCAACACAGAGAAATCAAACGCAAAAAGTTGACCTTTTCCTTCAATTGAACATGAATAGTTAGCAATTTTCATGAGTGGGGTGAGATATCAGATACGCAACTAGTAGCATAACCCTCATTGTTGAGAGAACAAAGATGGGATTTCAAACTGTTAACAAAGAAATTTTTATAAAATGGCAAAGAAACAAGGTCGGGTAGCTTTATACTTTGTACCTTGTGAAGTTCAGTACCACAAAGGAACTGATCAACCTCATCAAGAGTCCAAACCAAAGGCAAGCACTCTCTCTCAGGCAATACCTGAAGATATCCAGCCCAAGGAGACCCTTCACCAAGGCTCTTCTCATACATAATCGCCACCGCCAGCCCCAAAGAACCACCCAACTCAGCTTCTTCAATCAGTTTGCAGGCCCCACTGTTCTTTATTGTAAGGCAAGCACTCTTCGGTATACTAGCAACCACCTCTCCTTCCTTCAAATCCCTCAATGCTCTCACTGAAATTCCTTCCTCGATACTGTCGACGAACTCCAAAGCTTCTACACTGTATTCCACGCCTTGAGAGTTCATCCACCGCTTGAATGCCCTCAATCTCCTATTTTTACACCCAACAAGCAAAATTTTGATCTTTTTTGGCATTTCACGCTAATATAGCATAGAATATACACTAAGGATTTCATCTTTTTTGCATTATGCACACTATACGATAAAGAAACAGCAAGGGAGAGTACCTCGATGTCATGATCGTGAACTTCGGCAGGCTGTAGCTCTCAGCTGTTCGAAATATTTGTAGATCTATGTATTTCCGCCTTGATTGGATGAGCTTATTTGAGTCGTGTTCTTGTTAGTAGATTATTTTTTTGTGAAAAGATCTTGTTTAAGACGACCACTATTATTAAAAAAAAAAAGAGTTTTTTTAAAAGAATTTTATAAAATAAATTAATTGGTAACATAAATATTTTTTATTTTAATAATATTTTATTATATAATAAAAATTATTTATGTATATAAAAATTATTTAAAGTATATTAAATAATATAAAAAATACAA
>JAOXYD010000134.1:19381473-19393078 GCA_028565735.1 Pinacopodium congolense
ACAAAACAAAAAACTAAATCCTAAAACACTAGCCATACCAAACAAGCCCTAAGTCATCAGTTTTTATCTTTTTCTTTAATTATATTTCCACGTGTTTTCTTCCATTTATAATTTTAAAATAATCTCATTTGAAGATAAAAATGTAAAAAAAAAACTAATAAAATTTACATAAAAATTATGTGATAATTAAATAATATTATATAATAATAAATAATAAATTTTAAACTATAAAAAATAAAACATCAAAGTCTCAATGTATTTAACCATTCCTTTTATTTTATTTAACCTTATTTGTGTAAGCGTGTGGAGGTGGGAGGTCGAAGGACGAAGCCAGAGAGTCAAACATATGGGTGAGGGGAGATTGGCAGTTTCCTTTTTTTTGTTTTTGTTTTCTGAAGGTGAGGGAAACAAGGTGTTAAATTTTGATTTTACCGTTGGTTCAAATCATACAGATCTGAAATGGGTATGGTTCAAGCTAAAATTGTATTAGGTTGGTATACAAATTCATATTGACAATACAGGATCGGTTTTATAAAATTTCAAAAGATCAAAAATTCATATGCAATTTTTAAGAGTACGTATAGTTGGGCTATTAGTTGTAAATTTTTATTATATTTTTTATATTTTTTATTGAATTTTGTATATTTTTTTCGATATCTATACTATTTTTTTCAGTTCTTGTGATATATTAGCGTATTGTTTTGTTGGTTTATGTACTATTTTTGTCAATTTCTATGTTTAAAAAAACAGGAAATGAAAATCAAAAATAAAAATTTAACTAAACAAAGCCTAAAATTTTGGAATATACATTGTTTGATATGAATGAATTTTGTTATATTTTGATATGTTATTTCATTTGAATTCATTCATATTTTTATGTTAAATTGCTCATTTTATATTTCTATTAATTTTATGATTAGGTTTAATGATGGAATACAAAATGTAGATTAAAACATGAAGATTTTGAAGCAATTAAAGCTATCTTGATTCATACAAATGACTTGAAAATTAGATGGCTTATAAAGGAACAATTGAAGTTCAAAATGATTTGGATAGGAGTATGAAAAGGCTGTCTAAAAATGACATTAAATAGAGCACCATATGGGAACATTAATTATCACTTAAAGCTATCCAAAATGCAGCCTATAGATAGCCAATTGATGATAAAATACAACATCAATTTGATGTCTAAATGTTGTCCAAATGCAACCAAGTTAAGAGCATAAATTACTAGAAAGCTTAGAGAGTATTAATCATCATTTGAAGCTGTCCAAAAATACAGTTGATTGGTGTTTAAGCAAGCTTTTTGTAGCTCATTTGGAGCACCAAAACGTCACTTAAATATGTCCAAAATGCAGCTCATATACATGTGATGAAGATAGACAAAAAGCACGCACATGAACCTTGATCATGGTGGATGTCATGAAGGAGCATTAGACAACTAACTACTCTCACCATGCACGTTGAAGTGGAGTCTCATCTTGCATCAATATGGCAGTCTACATGTGAGTCATGGGGGGCAAAAAGGACATGACTCGCCTCTCTTTGGACAACCCTCCATCCACTCATTCAATGACACTAGCACATGGCTTAAAGAGAGGGGCAAAACCGACGTGGAGAGAAGGCTAGAAAGTCACATACAAGCTTCATCAATTGGGGTCCTCATGCAGCCCAGGAAGAATGATGGCTGCCACTTGCTTAAAAATAATCATGAGCTGTCCAAGTTAAAAAGCAGAGCCGAAACTTGCAAAAAGGAGGAGCATGTTCGTTCATCCTTAGAAAAATTGGAGAGAAAGGTGTTGGCAGCCGAAATTAGCAAGGAGGAGAGCTCTCCAAGGTCAAAAAAGGTAAAAGCATAAGTAGTTTACAAAGGAGGAAAGCAAGGAGCTCCAAATGGTGTTGAATTTCGACTACACATGTGAAATTTCAGCTTCATCAACTTATTTGATTAAGGTGGACGGTTGCATGCCTTCAAATTCACCAATGAGAATGTAGCCATGGGGAGACAGCCTTGAACTTCATGCAGCAACGTGATAAGGAGTTCTTGAGTCAAAAATTTCGGCTATGCTTCATGCTTCACCTTATTTGTTCATTATCTTGTTTTTAATCTTGTCCGAATGTTCATTTACACTTACATTTGTGTTTTACCTTTGGCCAAACGTGTGAATGTTAATTCATTAATCAATCATTTCTCTTGCTTTGTTATTTGAGTTCTTAGTTTAATTAAGTTGATTCAATTCTTAGTTTAATGATTTCATAAGTTAAATCAATGTTTTAATTGCCTAATGTTTAGTTAGTTCATTATAGTTTATTTCTTATTAATGTTTAAACCTATGTTTAGTTATGTATGAATGGAGCTTGTTAATTTTATTTTTCCAGATTTTATTACTCTTGTTTATGGTTTGAGTTTGATAATTTCATATTTTTTATGTCTTAATATTAATTTATTTGATGTTTTATTCATGAAGTTTCAATCATATCTAATGTGTTTAGTTTATCTATATTTAGTAGTTAATCTTTATGCATAGTCTTAAGCTTTAGGTAATTAAATTTTACTCCTTAATTAAATTATATATTCTGAAATTTTTTTAGATTGCTAAGTTAAGTTTTGGTTAATTAGATTTTAGTTAATTGCCTATTAGTTTAAGTAACTTAAAATGTTAAAATTTGATTTCTTTCATTAGTTTTAATTTTCTAGCTTTCTTGTTTTTAATTTCTAGTCTTTATTTCATTAGTTAACCTTGAGTTTTTATTTAATCTTAATGTCTTTGGTTAATATATGTTTAGTAGTTTAAATTTATGCCTTTTCTTAGGTTTTAGTTAATTTAATTTCAATTTTTACATATTTTATAGTTGCTGAAATTTTTGTTTACAAAGTTAGTTTAAGTTTAGTTGAATTATGTTTAGGTTAATTAAGTCATATCTTAGTTAATTAGTGTTTGTGTTAGTTTAAATGTCAATTTGTGTTTTTCCTTTATTGTTTTTAATTTTTCAGTCCTTAGTTTCTTTTAATTAATTATATTTAGTGTTTATTTAATTTTTATTTTACTTAATTTAATTATGTTTAATTAGTTTAGTTTTGAGTTGGAAGATATTAATAGGATTTTGGTTTAATAATTATGAGAATTTATTAGGAATTAATTAGCATTTTTATTTAGGTAAATGTTAAATTAGAATTCCATATAAATGACATGAATTAAAGATTAATTCGTAGGATTGGTCATCCTAAGTTTAATTTTTAATTCTATTGTTAAGAATGAACTTGTGATACACAATAATCCTAGTGATTTCTATAGGTAACAATAGGTTAATTGAATTTATCAGTGAACTTAATCAAGTTAGCATAGAATTCCAATTATCTAAGTTACACAATCTGAATTTATAAAATTGTGCCTTAGGCTAGTCGTTTCCTAATTTTTAATGTTATCGCAACGTTAAATTTAGAGAAATTATTCCAAGTTGTCTCGTGGTTAGAAATAGGTTTTCTATTGTATATGATCTATCTAAAATTGGCGAAACTAAGGGTTTAAGAACCTATTCGAACCTATAGACTAACATCTTAGATCAATCACAAATTATCTATTTCGAAAATTAATTAGAAGTCTAAAATTCCTGATATATCTTCTACCCAGCTGTTGTATTTCTTGTTTATTTTTTATTTGTTTGTCTTTATTTCGTTAACTGTCTTTAGTATTTAGTTTTAATGTCTTTGCTTCCAAGAATTTTCTTTTCTTTTTTTTCTTTTAGGTAACATTTAGAAATAGTAATTCATCCTAACTCTCTATAAAAGTGACCATGACTTATTCTATCTACTTAATTAGGTAGATTAAATAATTTTATTATTTAGTAGTTTATGAATAGCCCACGATTGCACTTGCTCTTTCTTGATCAATTCAATGCAGAAAGGTAGAAACTGTGTTGGTTGCATTTTGTCTAGCATTTGGATAAACATTAAAACTTTAAATTAAAAAAGAGTAATAATTGACGAAGGAAACTGCAAGATACAGTCATTTGTCTCTCTCGGGAAAATGACCATTTGTTTCTCGGAAAAATGACGCTTATTCTTTAGTACAATAATGAAGGATTAAACCCATAATTCTTTACACGAATGTATTCTTGTTCTTTCTTGATCACTTCAATACAGAAAGATAGAAAATGAGTTGGTTGCATTTTGTTTAGAATTTGGATAAAGACGAAAACTTTAAATTAAAAAAGAGTAAGAATTGAAGTAGGAAACTGCAAGAGATGGTCGTTTGTTTCTCGAGGAAATGATGCTTGTTGTTTAATAAAATAATGAAGGATTAAAAACCCATGATTCTTTACAAGAATGCTGCTCTTTCTTGATCAATTCAATACGGAAAGATATAAACTGGGTTCGATGGTTGCATTTTGTCTAGAATTTGTATAAAGACGAAAACTTTAAATCAAAAGAGTAAGATGATCGTTTGTTTCTCGGGAAAATGATGCTTATTGTTTACTACAATAATGAAGAAATATTGGAGTCTGCTTCTTCCAATTACATAAAAAGTTTCTTAGACGGCAATCGCTAGACATTACAAAGGAAAAAGACGGCAAATTGGCATCATTGAGCGTGTCATCAAATGAAAACAAAGCAGAAAGTATCAGTATGAAAACAACAAACCAAAGGAAAAAGGATTTCTAAAGTCTCCATTTGCAGGCTTTACATTACTTTCCTTCAAATTTCTAATTTTTTATCTCTGTCCTCTGAATTGTGCGTCAACTCGTCGGTTGTTGTAATATATTCCTCAGACAATTTCTTGGACGAAGTCCTCGGTCAGCCATTATTGTCTTAGAACAGCAACTCTCTCCTTTTTCTATATATATAGCATCTACGTGCGTACGAATGATAGATATCTGTGCAATCTGAAAAAAACTGAAAATTGGGTATTGATCGGAACGGTGTTTGAAGAAATGGGTATCAAAGAAACGTTTTACTTGTCACACGGCTCGCCGATGCTCTGCATTGACGACTCCATTGAAGCTCGGAGTTTCTTCCAGTCATGGCAGGACCAAGTCCTAAAGGATAGACCCTCTTCGATTCTTATCATCTCCGGTCACTGGGACACTAAAGAGCCCTCCGTTAACGTTGTCAAACGGAACGACACCATTTACGACTTCTATGGCTTCCCCAAATCCATGTACCAGGTCATTCACATTTCTTGCTTCAATTTCCAAGCTGCTTTCTTTCAATTCTGAATCCATATAAATCGACAGGTTTCTACTTTGTTAATTTGTTTGTAGAGATACTTGTCAAGTAAACAATTTTTATAGCAATTTCATGTGGAAATGATGATGAGATCATTATTGAAATTAACTATTCAAACTATGTTGTGATGGCAGGATCATTAGGAAATTCGTACACTATTTCAGACTTGGAATCTGCAGATTTCTGACTATTCAAATTAGTATGTGACAGTAGGATCGTTATTGAAATCTGTAGACTCTGACTAATTTCTTGCTTCAATTTCCAAACTGTTTTCTTTTGATTCTCCAATGCTTAGATTTTGACAGATTTCTAATTTGTTGATTTCCTTGTAGAGAAACCTGTCAAATAAACAATTTTTTACAGCAATTTCATGTGAATTACTCTGTGATGAAAGGATCATTATTGAAATCTGGTAGGATCATTATCAAAATCTGCAAATCCTGACTGTTCAGATTACTTTGTGATGGTAGGATCATTACCGAAATCTGCACTTGAAGTCTGCAGATTTTTTATTGAAATGTACAGATTTCTGCCCATTTCATACTTGGAAATCTGCAATCTGCCTTTGTGTGATAAAAAGTCCTTAACCTGTGGAAATTGCAGATAAAATACACTCCACCAGGAGCTCCACAGCTTGCCAAAAAAGTTAAAGAGCTGCTTGTATCATCTGGATTCAAGACTGTTGACCAAGACACAAAGCGAGGGCTCGACCATGGCGCTTGGGTTCCATTAATGCTCATGTATCCAGAGGCTGAAATCCCGGTTTGTCAGCTCTCGGTCCAGTCTCATAAAGATGCTAATTACCATTACAACATGGGGAAGGCATTGGCACCTCTTAAGGAAGAGGGTGTGCTTATAATTGGCTCTGGTTCTGCTACACACAACCTGAGGGCTATGCAGCCTCGTGGCAGTCCGATCGCTTCATGGGCGGTGGAGTTTGATACTTGGCTGAAAAATGCTCTTCTTGATGGAAGGTAAAAGAGCTTGCTTGCTGTGTAGATATTGGCTCTGCTCTTTGGAGCCATACCCTATTTAGTATCACTATTATTTCTGATTTTTTTTAATTTTTAAATACAGAAATTATTGATATAAACTTATTTCTTTTACTTTTATTTATAAACATAATTTATAAATTTATAAAAATAAAAAATCATATATAAAAAATCTAGAGTTATTTAGTTAAATTTTCTATTTATATTATCTTAAATATAAAAATTGATGAAAATAATTTTCATCTATTTTTATGCATTTTATTACTTTTTACTTGTTTTTATGAAAATAATAAACCTAATTAAATAGAATTATAATTTCTTCTGTTTAATAAACGAATTTTATAAACAAATCCTTTTATGTTAAATAATAAAATAATTTATATATTTATATATTTTTAAAAAATTTAAAAATATTTTTATATAAAATTTATTTTTATTTTTATTTAATTATCATCACTAAATTATTTTTATAACAAATTTCAACTATTTTTTTTTTCAATTTTTTATTATAAATTACAACTAAATAATTTTCTGTTACATAAAAAGCATACTAAACTGCCCTTAAACACACCGGTTCGTTTTCTTATGCAGATACGAAGATGTGAATCAGTATGAGAGCAAGGCACCACATGCGAAGCAAGCTCAGCCATGGCCGGACCATTTTTACCCATTGCATGTGGCCATGGGTGCTGCTGGTGAGAATTCAAAGGCCAAACTGGTGCACCATAGCTGGGACCATGGCACTCTTTCTTATGCTTCTTACCAATTCACAGCAGATGAATGAATGAAATAAGACAATTCATCTCCCTTCTGGAAATGAAATCCAATGTGAATTCCAAGGACAGGGCTAATGCTTTGGGGAGTTTGTTGTAACTTGAATTTGGCTACAAGTCTTATTTACGGGCACAAAGTATCATTTTAACGTTTTGATTAATATCTTAATAATTACAATATTCAAATATAAATGAAAATGGTGAGATCAGTATAGTACATTTTTACCTTCTCCAATTCATCTTATTGACCTTATCAAATCAACCGCGTGAGAACACCGAAGCCTATATTAGCAACCTTGTTTCTATTGCCAGTTTGTATTGGCATGTGGCTCTGCAAAAAGCAGATGCAGTGGAAATTCAGGATCAAATTAGTTGCTTTTAGTTTTGATTTTTTTAATAATTATTGACCATAATTTTTTAAGAATAAATTTATCATATGACCACTTAAAATCAAATAAAATATTAATAATTTACAAATTCAAGTTCATTAACCTCTCATAATTTCCATCTAATGAACCAAAAGATGGGAAGTAAATTGCCACCTCTTAAGTAAGAAAATCTTTTGGACATGTTTAATTCCAACGTGAAACGCCAAAAATTAGGCACAAAAGTGCCCTCGAAAAACCGAGAAATGTACAAAGCGGCAAATAAGGAAAAACACCAGGCCAAATATAGCAAGTGTTAACCTAATCTCTTTTTTTTTAATCAAATAAAATTTTTAGTTTGGTTAAAACTATGTACAAAAAGAAGAAATTGGAATTGGAAAGGAACTTCTTCTTCTTCTTTGCTGACCCATCCACATCTTCTAAGGCAATAAAAGCCTTTGTTTCCCCTATTTACATGTTCACTTGGCGCCCCAAGGAAAAACTCTCCCTACTGACCTAGAAAAACTAAAGACATACCATACCACCTCAATGTACAACCAATCTAAACATTCTTCACTACCATCAAATGCAATCCTCAAACCCTTTCCTTTCCACAGCTACTTTTCTTACCCCCCACCAAAAAGTACCCTCCAACTCTGGCAATAACAACGGTAATAACTTAGCGACAACCTCCCCTACATCTGCAACAGATGAACTTGGTTGGAACGGAGATGGAATCCGGAATGCCTGAACATCTGGTGTGCTGCCACACTCCACAAACATCACAAGCTAACATTCTCTCGCCATCATCATCTTTAGCCCCACAACCGCATTCCACAGTCCATCTCTCTATTCCCCTCTCCATTTTAAATTTGCTTAGACCATGTTTCCCAAGGCCTCTCCCTCTAACTTCAACATATTCAGCTGACCCCAACAGGAGTTTGACCTGGGTGGAATCATCAACACCACTATAGCCAACTAGCTCCTCAGCTTGGAATCTCCTGAAAATCAAATATACATCTTGCAATGCCCTTGTTGCTTCAAATTTGAGATCAGCAAGAGTAGCATTTGATGGCAAGACAAGTACTTCTGGAGGAGTATTAGGGCCGTCCTCTTCACCTTGGTCCAAGTTTCGCACACGACAATTTATGCACAGAGAAAGTGGATTCGTAATTGCTATTGCTGTTTCAGGCTTGTAGTCTTTCACAAATTGCTTGCAATCAAGAAGCTTTTCCGCTGAGCTCATTGCAAAACTTCTTGTTGCCTCAGGACCATAGCTTGCCATGGTTAAGGGGTTTAGCAGGCTTTCATAAAGGAACCGAAGATCCCGCACAAGGTTTTCTTCAGATGGGCAGGTAATGACAGGTGAACCAGGGCCAACATTGATTTCATTTGACGATTGATTTCCAGCCTCAAGTCTGAACAAATCAAAATGGAAAAAGCTAGGATTTTGAATATAGCTACCATGAGGAAATGACTCATCACTTAACATTTTAGAATATAAAATTGAAGAGATAATAAGATCTTCTATGCCTAAAGATCACAAACTGTGAACTCTAAAGGAATTTTCTCTCAAGATATCATCTGATTTGATCTCTACTCATACAAGATGAATACCAAAAAGAAAATGGAAACTGAATTGACAACTCTTTGAATGATTGAGACGTCACTCTACGTGATATCCAACTGAACAGTCAGAAATTCATATATCAAGACAGAGCGTTTTGCTTACCTGTACTCCAAAGCACCTGAATCATGATTGCACCGTGTAACAACAATCATTCCATCAGCTGTTGTCTTCCCTCCAATTTCCTTCAGGCAATAATCAAGGAGCTCTGGTGTAGCTACCTTGCACACAGCACCTCTAAGAGCACGCCAACTAACCCAATTTGACCCTGAAACTGCTCGGAGTACTCTAAGCATGGCTTCTTCAACACGTTCAATATCAGTCCTACTCAATGACGGACAACTATCTGATTTGAAAGTTTGGAGGTTCTTACAAGAAGAATCAATCTTTGGGGACTTGCGGCTGCTGTGGATCAGACTCATCAAATAACAAAAAAGATCCCTAATATTTACAAGCTCATGATCGGATAAGGATTGGTAGAATGAGATCAAGTCTTGCAACCGAGTGCGTGGTTTCCTTCCTTGAGAAAGATAGACACCCAAAGATTGGCTGGAGAGAGTTTCAATGGCTGATTTGTAGGTATCAAAGGTCAAAGCAAAACTACCAGCACCAAATTCATAGCCCCAATTACCATACCATGACCTGCCACAGGTTATGGCATGTAGTAGTCTATATTCCAAACCATACTTTTTTGACACGTCCATCACACTAATCTTCCTGTTCATGCAAAAAAAAAGACAACATGATGAGTTGGCTCATAGAAATAAAATTACGGCGCTAGCACATGCTGTAAAAATCCAACAGAACACTGATATAACTCAATTATCATCCTAGAAACAAACATTTGCTATCAGTAGTAACGTGTGGGAAATATATTAAATAAATTGAGCCAATGTGATCTTTACACACAAGGCAATTTGAATAAGTGCAACACCAAATGGCAGTACTTCAACATTCTTGATAATATAATATTTTTGTAGATCCTAACCTGACTCCAAGAGTTTTACATAAGCGATCCCAGAAGTCCATGATGTGACATCCAGATAGGAACCTTGATCCACCTTCTCTACCATTGACCCTAAGAAGGTGCCCATAGCCGTTTGCGTGGACAACAGCATGTAGAAGATGAGTAGTATCTTCCAACTGATGGTAAATCCAGTCTTCAATATCATCCGTAGTCATAATGTGGTTGCACGTCTTGCACCTAATGATGAAGAATCAATTTATAAATAAACAGATAATAAATCAACCATAGGCACACGTGATTCAAGCTTATAAACCAAGGCATCAAAACCATCAAAACCCCAATGGAAAAACATGTACAATGAAAAATATCAGACACCGGAGGTGCTCAATAGAATTTCTAAAAGCGTGGTTTGTCGCGACCAACGACATTTCAAATCTTATCCCACGAACGTATATGTAGTCAATATATGTAACTACTAGCCATCGATTGGTAAAAAACGAAAAAATAAACATGTATATTTTGTCAATGTGAGAAAAGTAAAATAGAACAAAAGCCCTTCAAAAGATTATTAAATAATGTCAAGCTGACAACATACTCAAAAACTGAAATTTGGGTAGAAGGGACAATACTCAATTGATCACTATTTATTGCTCGGAAGTTCGAAAAGGTACTGTTGTTACCTTGATTCTGACAAATGCAGATCCTCTCCACAGCATGTACATGGCTTATGATACCCTCCAATAGAATTACCATCAGCCTTAATAATAAAATGATAACGTCTAGTGCATACTGGATGTCCGCTCCAACCTAAACACGAGTAAACGTAAAAAAATTGTAAATGACACTGAATAAAACAAAGCAATACCCAGCGTACGTAAAGAAACCATCCCTTTATCAAATGAATTAACAGCGATCAATTAACCATAGATAAGTACAAAAATCCAGTAAAAGAAAAAGAAAAAAAACCACATCATCGAGTTATTTGATCAAAGATCAGTTATTTAACCATCAACATGTCAAAGTAAATATCTTTTTTTTTTTTTTGGGTAGAACAGAAGATTTTTGTCATACTGAATAGCTTGAAGTTGGAAGACAAACTTCAGATAACATCAACTTTCCCAATAATTCAACGACAACTAACCAAACAAGCAATGTCACTCTCGGATTGGAACTGCACTATGCCACCACAAAACGACAAAGAAGAAAAGATAATACTAAGAACTAGAAACAGTGGGGTCTGACTTTTAGAGAAGGGCCCTTTTGACCCCAACAACCCTCTATGTGGTAGATAATAATAGCTGTCAAGCAAAAGGAAAAGCAACCCTTATTACACTATCCATTCATCTGATATTATAAGCTTGGAAAAGGGTCGCATGATCGCCATGTGTCCATGTCCCCAATCAGTCAACATCACATCCAATAGAACAATTGGTTGATTGGACCCTACAATGCCCACGCCCACAAGTTATCTTATTTATCATTTCTCGTCTCCGTTTGTCACGATATTCCGTCCAATTAAGTCCAATTTCTTGGTCAGCATCTCAATCAGTTAACTTGCTAATTAAGCCACGTAGAGAAAAAAAACAAACAGTAAGTCGGTTTTCCCGCCCTAGGAACCGGTAACCGGTAGAATGACCGGGAAGAAACACGATAT
>JAOXYD010000134.1:19393178-19406296 GCA_028565735.1 Pinacopodium congolense
ACTCTAATACAGCATAGAAATCAAGACAGACAACACAAAAATCTATAAAAATACACAAAACCCAATACAAAAATATAACATTCACAATCAAAAACCACAACCAAAAGCTCAATCAAACGGTCCCTAAGGTTACATTGTCAATGTAAACTAACAAGGTAGTGAAGTGTGTCTCTTATGCATATGTGAAAATAAAATTATCTGCAGCTGACTATATGAACCCAATAGCTTGTAAGGAACTAGAAAATTTTTAAAACCAATTCTTGAAAGCTTTTTTTAGGCCACATAGTGAATTTTTAGGTCAACAAACATGATTATCACCTAGGTTGGCAAAACCTTAAGGCATCTTTATATATACCTTTTCCTGTAAATTGCCATAAAAGAAGGCATTACTAACATCTAACTGATATAATTTCCAATGTCGTATCGCAGCTATATCTAATAAACAATACATAGTTGTGAGCTTTGCAACTAGTGGAAAAGTATCATGATAGTTGAGCCCTTCAACCTATGTGTAGCCTTTTGTAACTCAACACATATTAAAGTACTCAATTGCCCATTTGACTTATATTTGATCTTGTATACCTATTTTAAATCAATGGCATGCTTGCCAAGTGGTAAGTGCTCCAAAATTGAAGTTTAATTGTATTTTAATGTATTGATTTCTTATGGCATAGTTTCTCTCCAATGAGGATCTCTGATTGCTTGAGAAAAACACTTTGGTTCATCCAATACAAAGATAGAGGCTAAAAAGGCTTTATGGGTGTCAGTGATGCAAGAATAAGATAAGCTAAAAGAAAGGGGATGGGTAACGCCTGAGTTCGCTAATGGAGAAGACTTGTGAGATGATTCCAGTGCAATTAACAACTTGTATTCAAAACCAGAAAGTTTAGTGGACACATGCCTTTGTCATTATTATCTGTGTAATGAAAGTGGCAAGTTGATTTCAAAAAGGCCTCGAGGCTGAATAGGTAATGAGATGTGGGTATCAATCGGACTATCAATGGTTTGTTCTAGTTTAGGGTGATTCATTTCTTAGTGTATTGGTTGGGTGTATATGTGGTCAATAGAAGTAACATTTATAGAAATCTAAGTTAGGTCAATAGGTGAGTTCTTATAATAAGAGTATTACATGTTTAATTTTAAAGGTTTTAGTTAGTTATTAGATTGAAAAGGGAATTTTGTCTCATAAAATTGCATATCTTTTGACACAAATATTTGATTTCTTTCCATATCATAAACTCTATACCCTTTTTACCTATAAGTATAACCAAGAAAAATGCATCTATGGGTTCTATCTAAGAATTTATCTTGAGTTTTATCATAATTATGAGCATAATAAAGAGATCCAAAGGCCGTTAAATGGCTATAATCCGGTTTTTTGTTTAACAGTACCTCATATGAACTCTTGTTCCTAAGGAAAGGGGATGGTATCAAATTGATTAGGTGCATTATAGTTAAGACTTAAATTGGTAGATTAAATAGTTTAAATTTCAATTCTTTTAATAAAAAGTGGCAACTAAGATTTTTGTCTACTATATTAGAGACATGATTATAAAAAAATTAATTTTCTAGGCTCAATATACATCGTCTATATATTGTCTAATTGTTAATCTTCTTGATTCGTAAAGCTATTAATTAATTAAATCTAAGATCATATTCAAGTTGTTGATTAATAAGGGTTTATTCAAATATATGTTTCAGTTAACTAAACATAAGAGAAGATGGGTAAAGAAAATTACCACAACAAATGCTTAAATAATAAATTAGTTATATTTATTTTCAATGACTAACATAAGTTCAATAATAAAAGAGACTGTAGACTAAGATTTTTTTTCGAAAAGTAAAATGAAATTGAATAAATTAGCTCGTGTACAAGGATGAACTCCATCTACAAAGAATTTGACATTAAAAAACTTGCAAACATGGCTCAATAGAAAGCCAAACCAGGAATATAAGGCAATCTAAGAAGGAGCTTCCCTAACCAGGAACCTCCTACCAGTTGATCTAATAGGGGAAAGAAACAAGGATAAAATGCCAGCAACTTTAAATATAAAAATAGATACAACTCCTAGCAAAAGAAATAAATTCTAATAACTGCACAAGGCCCTCTTCACAAATGGTTAAGCCTTCCTATAATTCCCAAAATGAAATAAATCAACATTGTACACGTAGGACTTGAAAGTTTCCATAAATGTACCAGAAGTAGGAGAACGAACAAAAAGGTGAGAGAAGAAAGAATGTCATCTTAACCTACATATGTTTCCCTAATTTGTCATCTCTCTAATAGGCAAGTAGAAGGAGTCTGCTCCCAAATCTTAGCCATTATGACTGTAGACCAAGATTTGCTATTATTTTTGTTCAATTTTTCATTATTTTATCGTTAGTGATTTTCAATTTAATATTTCAATTAAATTTTGTTTAATTCACGATTTAAAACCCCTTTTTTTATATTGCGTAACTACTAATATCATAATTCTTTGTGGGAATGATCTCAACTCTCCACTACTACATTAATTTGTATTGCAAAAAGTTGGTTTCATTTTATATTTATTTGCAGGTAACAATGCTCACTAAATTTTGACATCGTTGCCAAAGAATTATTGACAATGCATGTATGTTAAGTTCTCCATCCAATTTAAAAATTTATAGTTCAATATTGAAACAAAGAAAATATCAAAGGCAATAAGAAAGAAAATGAAAGAGATGACAAGTATTAAAAGAGGAATGGCAGAGAAAAAAAGAACATGATTGCTAATCGCATTTTACACCAACTTATTGCTCCAGCTAATAACTAATAGCCTCATTGCATTAATTTTCTAAATTTGGGTGATAATAACACTTTTGAGCTGAAATCGAGACTAATTCATTTATTACAAATATTTTAAAGCATGCCAAGAGAAGATCCTTACAAATGCTTGAAGGAGTTTGATGCAGTTTGCATAAGAATGAAGCCTAACATTGTCACTAAAGAACAAATAAAATTAAGGGATTTTCCATTTTCTTTCAAGAATGATACCTAAGACTAGTTGTATTATTTGTCAGTCAGAAGTATCATAACATAGGCATATATGCATAAATTATTTTTAGAGAAGTTTTTCGTAACTTACAGGGTTTTGAATATAATAAAAGAGATCTGTAGCATCTAACAACACACTAGAGAGTTATTATATGAATAGTGTGAGAGATTTAAGAAACTTTATGTAAGCTGCCTTCACCACCAAATTAGTGAACAATTGTTGATTTAATACTCTTATGAAGGTTTTTTACTAAGTAAGAAGAGTATGATTGATGCTGCAAGTGAATGAGATTTTGTTGATAAAACATTAGTAGCTTCATAAGATTTAATATCAATTATAGCTTACTTAGAGGTCAAATTGATTATAGTTCAAAAAATGATGGGAGTATCATCACTGGAAAGAAGACTAGATGATTTAACATCTTTGGTGCACCAACTTACGGTATCAAGGAAGGAGGAACTTGAAACTTATGGTATTTATTCTATTGAAGATCAAGTTAAACAAGTCAAGGCAACAGTTGATTTTCTTAGATAACCTCAAAGGAAGTATGATTCGTTTTAAAATACATATAATCTGAGTTGACGAGATCATGCAAATCTTTTATGGCTAGACAACAACAACAATTGTAGCAAATTTTTGGTGAAAATAATTCTTTGAAAGATATAATCAAGACATTGTCTACGAATACTTTGAATTTTTAGCAAAATACCTTGAAATTTTAACAAGCAAGCTAGCAAATAGAATCTTGAGGCATAAATAAGAAAAATGGCAATTTCCATTAATTGGTTGAAAATATAAAATTCAGGGAAACTACCATCCCAACCTAAGGTGAACATAAAGAAAAGTTCTTGTACTATCACACTCCGAAGAGTTAAAGGAACACAATCCATAAGTTTCCAAGTGAGAGGTTGAAGAAAAAGTAGAAAAAGAATTTCTAAAGCAACCAAAAGAGAAAACGAAGGGTGATCCTTGCATTGTCACACCCAAGTTTAGTGCGTAACCACCTTTTCCTAATCGTTTTGTCAATTCAAAGAAGGAGGAGTAAAAGAAAGAAAAATTTCAAACTTTTGCAAGGTACGGGTAGATATCCCTTTACTTGATGATATTAATCAAATTTATTATTATGCTAAATTTCCTAAGGAACTCTTTACCTCAAAAAGAAAGTTAAGTGGCAATTAAAAGGTATGATTGGGCGCAAATGTATATGTTGTAATTCAAAAGAAGTTACCTCCTAAGTGTCAAGACCTAGGCATGTCTACAATACCTTGTAAAATAGGTAATCTGAAAATTAAGAAAGCATTGTTGGATTTGGGAGTATGAATTAATGTTATGTCTCAATCTATTTATAAATCTTTGAATATGAGGCCTTTAAAAGAAACTAGTTTCATAATTTAACTTGTTGATTGATCTAATGATAATACTAAGTGTATTATTGAGGATGTTTTAGTTTAAGTCGATAATATAATTTTCCTTGTTGATTTTTATGTCTTATAGATAGGTAATAAAGATTCATCTACTTCAGTCTTAATTCTTTTAGGAAGACCATTTTTGAAAACCTCTAGAGCAAAATTTGATGTTTATAATGGATCTTTAACTATAGAATTTAATGTTGATGTGACTAAATTTAATATTTATCATGCCATGAAATTTTTTAATGATGATCAATAATTTGTTTCTATGAGTGTTCTCGATACTTTAGTATAGGAAACCTTTTGTTTAGATGGACTAAATAAATTATGGATTGCACTAGAAAATAGCTTGGATATTTATGAAGGGCAATCATTAGTTAATTGTGTAGTCATTCCCAATGAGTTGGATACCACTATCTAGATTTTAGAGAGGAGTAAACAGTAAGAAGAACATATATGTTTTATGAAATTAACTAGAAGTAAAATGAAGTTGTTGTCATCTTTTATACAACCACTAAAATTGGAGTTAAAGGCTCTTCATGATAAGTTGAAGTATGTGTTTTTAAGTAATCAAGAAACTATTCCTATTATTATTTGAGTAGACTAACATCTTTATAGGAAAAACAATTACATGGTAATCACAAAGACACTTTTGGATGGACTATGGTTAAATTGATGGAGATTAATCCATTGATTTGTATGCACCAAATTTTATTAAAAGATTAAGCTAAAGAAATTAGGCAGCCTTAAAGAAGGTTGAATCTACAAATGATGAAGGTAGTTAATAAGGGGCATTTAAAGTTCCTCGACACTAGGATAATTTATATTATTTCAGATAGTAAAAGGGTAAGTTCGGTTTAGGTGGTTCCAAAAAAAAAAAAAACAAGAGTTACAATAGTGGAGAATCCTTAAGGTGAATTGGTGCTTACCTGAGAATGCAAAATAGGTGGAGTGTTTATATAGATTATAGGAAGTTAAATTCTATTATTCCTACAGATCATTTCTCAATTCATTTTATTAACTAATTGCTTGGAAAAATTATAAGGAAAACTTACTATTGTTGTCTAAATAGTTATTCATTTTATCATCAAATTTCAGTTGTACCAGAGGACTAACTCAAAACAACTTTTATATATCCCTTTAACACCTTTATGCATCAAAGAATGTCATTTGGATTATTTAATACACTATTCACGTTCCAAAGGTGTATTGTAAGTATTTTTTTGATTATGTGAATGACTGTAATGAAGTTTTTATAGACGATTTACGATCTATTGTGAGTCCTTTTGACACTCACTTTGTTAACCTTGAAAAAGTTTCAAAACGTTTTATTAACTTGATTTTCAATTTTAAAAAATGTCATTTTATGGTTGATTAAGAGATAATATTGGGTCATATAATATCTTTTAAGGGGATTAAAGTTGATAATGTTAAGATGGAAATTGTTAAATCTCTTTCTTACCCCATTCATATACAGGAGATATGTTCATTTCTTGGGCATGCAATTTTCTATTAACTCTTTATCAAATATTTTTTGAAGATCACTTAGCTTTTATGTTAATTACTTCAAAAAGATGTGGAATTCCAATTTGACGAAGCATGCTAGAAATAATTTAATGAAATAAAAGAGAGGTTAATTTCTACCCTAATAATCCAGTCCCTGGATTAGAGTTTTTCATTCTAAATAATGTATAATGTAAGTGACTATAGGGTATCAAAATGAAGGAGATTTCATTGAAATTCAAAGAAGAAGATCTAGATGAGATTAAGATTTGATTTCAAATGTAAATATAATATAATTAGATGTTAGTCATTCAAATATTTGTATTACTTGATTATATATATATATATATATTATATCTATATCTAACAAACTCGTGTATAAATAGACCTGTAAAGCTCGTTTAATAGACATGAAAGATAAATTATCTTTCTTCAAACTTTTTCATGGTATCAAAGTCTTTTCATTAAGCAGATAGAGTGCATGAGATTTTTGTTTAAATTTTTGTTTTCACTTATAGCCAAATAGATTTTGGCTTATCACAACCTCACCACCCTCTTGATATTGCGTTCTCCTTACTTTGTATTTTGCCTTTTGACTCTCTTTTTAAGTGCTGAGTTCCCGCAACTTTTATTTATGGTCTGGGTTTTCGGTCTCCATCTCGGTCCTCATTCTTGCAATATCAGCTTCAAGAGTCAAAACTAACATCATATATAGCCTTATTGCTTTGTCTAAGCACTACTAGTTGTTACTAGTTGAATTTCTCATTCCAGTGTCCCTTTGATTGTCGTTCTCTGTTGGAGTCACTTCATCTCTCCCTGATGGTGATTTCTAGTTTTCATAGCTATCAAGCCCTCCTCCTTCTCATCATCACCAGAGGTCTTGTTACAGATTTAAACTCTGCCTATAAATTCTTTTGAGAATTTCTCTATCCACTTGGATCGTCATTTAGAGGTTTTGTTCCAATTTCATTCCAATTTTTGTGCTTTGATTATTGATATCCAGATACTAATATGGATGGAAATAAGTGTGAATACATTTCTCTCAAATTCAATGAAAGAAATTTTATTCTTTAGGAATTTCAATTTAAAACTTTTGTTTAAGGAAAGGGATTTTCCACAATTCTTGATGGATCTCAAAAGGAAGAAGGAGATATAGAGACAATCAATCAGTAAGTAGGAGATATAAAGACAATCAATTAGTGGAGGACCATGAATGCTCAAATTATTACATAGATACTAAATTTGATTGAAAATGATATTGCACTAAGCCTTAGGTTTTTCAAGACTGCTAATGAGATGTAGAAGCACCTTTAAGGGATTTATTCTCAAGTAGATCAATCATGACAATTTCAACTTACATAAGAAATAGCTAACATCAGTTAAGAGGATAAAGATATATGTAGCTTTTATGTTGAAATACTAAAGTTGTGACAAACCAGGATATGATCTCTTCATGTACAATTTCGAGTGATATTTATTTTGAAATCAAGAAAAAGAGTGATCATGGGAGAGTGATGTAGTTCTTATGAAACTTTATCCTGAATTTGAGAATGTAAGAGCCAATCTAATTAATCAAGGGAATTTTACTATAGAATGTATCTTTGGAGATCTTGTATGTGAAGAAACTTGACTGAAAAAAACAAGCTCTGTTAGACACAAAATCAAACTCCATTGACGCAATATTTATTAATTCTTATGGCAAATTTCAACCAAAGTAGAAGAGTGGAAATAAAGGAGATGTTCGGTGCCAACATTATGATGAATATGGACATATGTAGTCTCACTATCGAAAGTGCAATATCTGTAACTATTGTAAAAAGCCAGGGTATATCATTCTAGATTGCATCATTTTGAAGAAAAAGAATAGTCAAACAACATATGTTACTATAGGCAATGATCATGAAAATTCCTACAACAACAAAACCTTACTTACAAATGAGACTGTTTAAAAGATGATTCAAGATTTAGTACAATCAACTCTTCCACGTGCTATTTCTTCAGCTCTTTCTGTTGTTGGATTTTCAGGGAAAGGAATCACATCTAGTCCTTGGTTTTTAGACTCGACTACCTTAATCATATGTCAAAACAAAAACAAGATTTTTCTAATATTAAACCTTGTTCAAGGACCCAATATGTTGTTATAGCCAACAAAAGAAAATTACCCATTAAAGTAATTGTTACCATTTGTTTATGTGATAAATCTAAGAAACCTCTTTGCCTTCCCAATACTTTATATGTTCCTATATTAGTGGCCAATTTGGTATATGTTGGCATATTAATTGATCAAAACTATTCTGTTAAATTTTCATTTCTTAGTTGTGATATGCAAGATCTTCAAACGGGACAAGTGATCATAAAAAAACATAAACATGGACGTTTGTTTCATCTTGATTTAAGCAATAATTTAGATTCCTCATTGTCTCTTACTATTCATTTATCTTCATTTGGTTTATATGTCAACAACATTTGGAATTTATGGCATCGAAGTCTTGGTCATTCGCATGCTGGTAAGTTAGAATATATGTTTAATTCTAATGTTCTTCCAAAAAAAATTACAAATTAAGTTTGATATTTCTAAAAATTATCAAAGTTCTGTTTTTGGAAAATTTACTAAATTTCCTTTTGATTCAAGTACTACAGAAGTATGTGTTTCTTTTCATCTCATACATTGTGATTTATGGGGTCCCTTACCTATGCTATCTAAACTTGATTATAGATCTTTTGTTTTGTTCATTGATCAATTTACTCGATTTACTTGGGTATATTTCCTATGTGATAAATCTAAATTAACAAACACAGCCAAAATATTTGTTATTATGATATAAACACAATTAGAAAAACAATTAAAATATTTTGATCAGATTCTGGTGGAGAATTTTGTGATTCAAATTTGATAAAATTCTTTTAATAAAAAGGTATTTTTAACTCAACGATCATGTCCCAGTACATAGAACAAACTGGGATAGTGGAATGAAAGAATCATCATGTTTTGGAAATAGCTTGAACTCTTTTACTTGAAACATGCATACCTCCACAATTTTAGGTTCAAGCAATTCATACAACTGTCCATCTCATCAATCGATAAACTACTCCTATCATCGGTAATCAATCTCCATATTTTTCTCTTTATAATAAATTACCAAAATATATGCATCTCTGTATGTCTAGTTGTGCCAGTTTTGAATTTCTTCCTCCTCATGAACGTAATAAAATTGATTGGTAAGGCTACCAAATGTGTTTTTATTAGTTATAATGATAATCAAAAGGGCTATGTTTGCTATAATCCACAAAATAAAAGGATACGTATATCTCGCCATATCATATTTTTTTGAAGATGACTATTATTATAAGACATCTCCTAATCTAAATGTATCTGGTTCATCAATCTCCTTTTTGCATGAGTTTTTAGACTCTTTAATAATCAAGCCTAGGATAATGGAACAACGTCTCTTATGTTCCCAACTGATCGTGATTGTGAAGGTCTTGTATCCCCCACTTCCATTAATGTACCAACGCCACATCTAACGCCCCTAAAAAGATCCACCCGAGTTATATTGCGATCTAAACAAAGCAATATAAATTAAATTCTATCCTAGACTAAACCAAAAGCAAGCGTACCTCATTGACAAGTAATATAAAATGGTAAGAACCGAGTATCGTACCCAAGGGATTCCAACACCCAAGACAATTAAATTAAACGATGCAAAATTACTCAGAAGATTAAGAATTGATTGCTTTAAAAATGAATCGAAACAAGTGAAATAAGAAAATATGTAAGATGCAAATTAATGTACTAAATGCAAAAGAACTAGATCAAATGATAGAAAAATGGTTAAGGCATCGGACTTCTATTGGATTAAGCACTAAAAATAATAAGTGGTAACGGTGGATTGATTTAGGATTTACTTCACTTAAGCAATTCAACTTAATGTTCATAGGAATTTCTTTCTCTTCTAAATCTAACTTACCTACTTGGTTCATAAATAATTTGGAGTAAAAGGTATTAAACATAAAAAGTCTAAAATTAAGTTCATTAATTCTAAGTATCATCACACAAGATCCTAAGGTTGTTCTACACTTTATGTCACTTAATTGATTTTCTGACAAATTAAATCCCAATGGTTGTGGTATTAAATCATCTAAAGTCTTCATCTAGGTGATCAAACTAAATTAAGCTAAAATTGCATTTTATCAAATGAAAATCAACACCGCAAAAATATGTCATAATCTAATATCAATCATAACCTCAACTAAAAAATATATTTACTCAGACATATTTATCAATTTAACACAAGTCATGGTCATAACAAGTAATTCCATTGAACAAATCACAAAATAACTCATTAAGCAAATATTTATACCAAGAAATCAAATTCTGGACAAAATTTGGTTAATAGACAAAAATAAAAATATGAAAATAAAATAAAACAAGTAAGGCCGAGAGGTGGATTGTCCTCTCCTGAAGTCTGGCCGCTCTCTATTTTCCTTTCTGTGTCCGTCGTTCTATTTTCTATGTTCAGCTCTCGCACCTATTTTTCTCGCACCCCTCTATTTTTGTCGTTGTGTTATGTTTTTGTATGAATGCTTTCTCTTCTCTAGGTCTGTCTGGTGGAGGCTTGCGTGTGGGCTGGTCTGGAAAGGAGGAGAGGAGCAGGTGGACTGGGGAGAGTGGGCTGCAGTCTGGGACGCGGGTTGTGATGCGAGCCAGTGGAACTTGTGGGCTTGGGCCAGAAGTTGGCGCTTGGGGCTTGGACTGGTGGGGGCGAAAGGAGCAGGTGCGCGGGTTTGTAAGGGAGCGAGTTAGGCTCTTGCATAGGTGGGTTGTTCGTAGGCTTGGGGCTGGACTCGCAGGCTCTCTCCAACAGACTGCAATCCGGTAGCTTGGGCTCTCCATGCTTGGTCTTGTCTTGGTTTTGGTTGAACTTTTTCTCCATTTTTCTTTCCCCTTTCATGCTCTTTTTTTTTTCTCTTTCAACTTTAATTTTCAAATTTAATTTACCTACATAATAAATAAATACATAAATAAGATTTAATTCTAACCCAACATTAATAATTAAATAATAAAACAGAAACATAAATAAAAACACTTAAATAAACAAAACTTACTCTAAATTTATACAAAACATAAATAAAATTATTATTATTATTATACTAAATAAAAATACACAAATAAATCTTAAAACATAATAATAACAACCTATTATGTAAGAAACACATGAAAAACACATAGAAAAACACATACTAAAACACAATTATCATCTTCCCCACACTTAAACCTTTCCTTGTCCTTAAGTAAAAATCAAATGCAACCAATTAATTCCATCACTTCATTGTCACAAAGATCAAAGCATGCAATCCAACAAACTTTAGCCAACTCAAGTATCAAGCTAATACATATATCATGACTACTTTTTATTAGTGTGCATAGGCAAACTCAACTTATAAAACCATTTCTTAAAGATAAGTATAAATGCAAAATGAATCTTCCTCACGGTTTCACTCATTTCTCTTAAGTGTTTGATGGTTCATGTTTCACTCAAACTTCCTATAGGAAACCACACTATCATAAGCTTACTAATACTCCAATTCTTCTCCACAATGATTACATGCTTAAAATAGATCATAAGGACTTTGTTTCAGGTTATAATGCGATTAACGTTAAGGTGGATTAAAAAGGTTAAAGGGTTCATCACAAGCATTCATAAAGTATCCAGTGCATAAAGGGATGACAAAGATAAACTTCTGAGATATACAAATGAATAATACTACTACTCCAACCTTATTGATGCTACTAACTATTAATCCTTTTTCTTTTCTTTCTTTCCTTTCTTTTTCTTTTTTTCTTATTTTTTTCTTATTTTTTTTCTTCTTGCTTTCTTTTGGAACAATAATAACAAAACAATAAACAAAATAGTAGCTAAATAAAATGTGCTCAAAGAGTAACAGTATCTCTAAACTTATCTCAGAGAAAAAAATGTAGCTAAAAATCCTAACTAATGCATCACTTAATACTCTACTAAGCATGTGAATGGGCAACTTAATGGGGTTTTGGGTTTTAAAATGCAGTATTTTCAAGAAACAAAGGGGTTAAGGCTCAACCGGGGTAGCAAGGGATAATAAAAAGGTAAGTCATTTAAGCCAAGGGTTAACACAAGAAGGGCCTTAATCATCTCTATGAAGCATGCATCTAATAGACTCAAACTGATTCAAAACAAGTTCTGAAGGTAATAACCTAAGGAAGCATCACACATATAAAGAAATGAAATGACTATAGGTGGAGTAATATAGGCTCGACCCTCACATTGGTTCAAATGAAAATTTATTATGCATTTCTACATGACCTCATTGCTCAAGTGTCAAGTTCTGAGTAAGCTTATGCAACCAACTACTTTCATCACTCAACATGGTTCACGCTCTACTCAAGTAACCTAATCCGAGTTCAAACATGTATTCAATCTCATTCCAACTAGCATTATGGAATCTCATGATAACACAAACCAAAATGATTTAAGTATGGATCCTTTACTTACACAAAACAACATCCTAACATGCCTAAAACCTTCATCCTAAATAGAAAAATGAAAATAATGCAAACAAAAATGCAACACATCCTAAATGACATGCAAAAACAAACATAAATGAAATAAATGCAACAACTACCTACTTCCCCACACTTAAACAACACATTTTTCCTTAATGTGGAAAGTAGGACATCAGAACTCAACAAACACACATGAAAACATCAGAACTCAACAATCACACATGAAAAACAAAACACAGAGAGAATAAGGGTTAGAATGGCTTATGGCGGTGTCCATTATTCCAAGTTGTAGGAAATCTTTTTTCTTTAGTCTTCTAACAAACTATACTACATAACAATCCTTCAAGCTTCATGCAATCATTAAGCCACATACTAATTTAACACATTAAACTAGAAAGAATTTTAAAGGAAACAAAAAAATAATTAAAAAAAGAAAACTACAGTCCTATTGAAAAGCATGTATTGTGATCAAGTAGGGGAAGGTGAAGTGTCATGAAGGGACAATCGCTCCTCAGAATTATCCAAAAACCTAGGCATGTACAATTTAGCTCATTATCCATTTACCTTGAAGGGGTTTTCATTTCCTCGCTTTACCTCAAGAACCCCGAATGGAAAGACTTGAATCACCTCGAATGGACCATACCACCT
>JAOXYD010000134.1:19413617-19426151 GCA_028565735.1 Pinacopodium congolense
ATACTGTGTTCCTAAATATTTTTGGGTGGAAGCGATTGCATGTTCTTGTCATATATCCAATAAGGTCTATGTAAGGCCTTATATGGATAAAACTTCTTATGAATTATGGTATGGACAGAGTTATTTCAAAGTGCTTGGTTGTAATCCCTTTATTTTGAATACTAGAGACAAGTTGGGTAAATTTGATGCTAAATCAAAAGAAGGTATATTTATTGGTTATTCTTTTACAAGTAGCGATTATAAAGTGTTCAGAAAAATTACTATGGTGAATGAAGAGACAATGCATGTTGTTTTTTATGAATCTAATCTGTTTCATAAGAAGAAGAGTGTTGATGATGATTTAGATTTAAGCAAGGATATAAAAAAATTAGGGTTGGAAAAGCTTAAAGCAGACAACTTAGATACCCAACCTTTACCTTGTGAGCCCAATATTGAACCAAGTGAGGTGATGAGAGATGAGAGCTTGTTAAGCCTTGGTTTTAATGTGTTTTCATATGAATTTAATCTAATTTTAAGGCATATTGCTTCCAATTTTATGTTAAAGTGCTTAATTAAGTTTATAAATGATGTACAATACAGATGGAAGTCAATTTTCTAAGAAAATTTGAGATTATGTAGCAAAAAGTATTAAATTTGGATTAAAATAGTGACCTTACGCAAACCACAGTTGTGCTCAGTAGGCCATCATTTTACTCTTAAAGACAAGGAATTAAAGGGCTATTTCATAGCCTGTCATTTTACTTCTCTTTAAACATCATTTTGGTAGTTGTTACGTTATTTCCAGCAGCAACTTACTCCTCCACTTGTTACGACTTGCCCAACTTATTCCTACTTACTCCAGACATATAAATGAAGACTCAAGGGGCATTTTTAAAGAAGTTAGGAGGAATTAGGGCAGAGACTTCGTATCAAAATCAAATTCTCTCCTTCTTTCCTTAGTTTTTAGTTTCTTTTTCTTTTTCTTTTCCAGCTTTTTTATATTATAATTTCAAGTTGTTTTCAGGATTCAAGGGAGTTAATTCATGTGTAAGGAATCTATTTATCAGTTTGTATCATCATTTGGTGCTTCCTAAACATTATGGCTCTTGTTTTCTACTCTCTGTGGTCTTATATATGTAAGAACATAGGTTGTTTTGATTTGATCTGATTTTTCTTGTTTATTTATGATGTTTTGAGCTGAATGTTAGCTGAGGATAGGTTCTTGAATTAAGTGAGTTTATAACACAATATTCAATGATAATCTTTTTTATTTAAGAGCTTAATGCATATTTTGAATTGGCCACTTAAAATATGAGTAAAGCTGATTAAAGATCCGACAATCTCTAATTTAATCATTGAAAAATTCAATAAACAACCTGGTTTAATTCAAGAATCTGAGAAATCTACCTGAATTATCATGAGGGCACTATTCTTGAATAGGAATTTAGGATTAGAACTTCTTGAACTTTAAGCCTAATGCCTATTAATTGATGAAATAACCAAAGATTAATTTAGGTGGTTAGAGAAAAATTAATGACTTAATCATAGCTTTGTCTTGATTTAGTGAAGACTCTATATTAGAAATCCCAATCCATTTCATAACTTACTTAAGTCATTTAGGCCTAGTTCTTAGAAAATTAAGCATTTAGTAATCCTTAGATCACTTGGAATGTAATTGCAAAGTTGTAAGTGTTTAGAATTGTTTTAATTAATCTAACCCCTTATAAGTTAAAGATCTTCAGTTCTTTAGATAATTATAATCCAATTGCCTTAGTGTTCATATATTTTCTATGTGGGTTCAATATTATACAGTCATAATGTGCTTTACTTTATTACTTGTGATCGGTACACTACCTTGAAGTTTATTTTGATTTTAATTAGAATTTTATGATAATTGATTTATTTTGTCTGATATAATTAGTAATAGCAAATGAACGCAGCAATTTTTTGGTTTTGTTGCCAGGGAACTGATTATTATGTGATATTAAAAATACATTGGTGTTGATTACTCTAGGGTGTATATATTGTTTATATTGTGTTCTTTTCTTTTTTTTTTTACTTGTTTTTTGTGTTCTTTCTTTCTTTCTTTCTATGTTTTTGTTATGTGTTGTTTGAGCGGTGGAGCATCTTATATTGTTTAGCTTTATACATTGCAAAGATGTGGAGGTAATATGATCATTGGCAAGATAGGCAATGGGATGAGCCTGAAGAAGTAAGTAAATGGGAAAAGCACGATGAATATCATGAATCCTATGCGTTTGATCCTTCATCCTCTTACCCTGATTATGAATGGAATCATTCATCTCATGTTGAACCGTTTTTTACTCATAATTCGTCATCTTATTTTCAAAGTCATCTTGAACCAAATTATAGGCCATGTTGTGAACCTTTCTCTAATCATGACTCTAGAATTGTAACATTAATTGAAATGAAGGATTTAATGAGGAAGCATAGGAAAATACATTCACTTGTCCAATAAAGTAGGGTTAAGGATAAAGTTCTTTTAGAAATGCAATTAGAGTCCTAAATGGAACATTTAGCAACACCAATTAGACAATATTCTTCATGTTAGTTCCGTGAGTCCCCTTCATTAAAGCAAAGTAAATTAGCGCGTTTGACTTTGCATAATGTTCATCAAGATTTTTCAATTTCTTGTAATCATAATGATGATGAAAGTTTTGTGTGTATTCATGATAAAAAAGCTCATGAAACAATGAAAGTTTAAGTGCACCATTAAATGAGTCTATGGTCGAATTAGATATTGTTAATGAAGAAAATGTTCATGAATGAGACAACAATGACTCAATGACTTTTACTTTTCAACAAGATAATATGCCTGTCATTGATGACTTGAACGAAGATGAAAAGGAATTTGAAATTCAATCAATGGATTTTCATAAACCAAGTAATGATATGGTTTATCAAAATGATGAATTTATGAATGTTGAAGTATCAATTGAGCACATTGATTTCCTAGGCATGTCTCATTTTAATCCTAGGCTAAAGGTAGTCATGACTACATATTTACCACGGTACCTTGCTCAAGGAAAGGGTTTTGCCTTATTTTTTTTCAAAGGTAGGATTTGTGATGCTTTTAAACACCTAATTAAAGGTGTAAGAATCTGTGGGAATTTAGCTTCCCCATCTCCAAAGCATAAGGTAAACAACTAGATGGTGAGCTAAACTTTAGATTGAAAATTCCCTAACCTTAAAGGATCACTTTTTGGGAGGCAACCCTACTGTAGAAGTAGGTTTTAGTGTGCTTTGGTGTGTTTTTTTTGTATTTCATGTGATTTTCATTTGTTTCCTTTTTATACTCCTTATTATTATTTTATCATATTTCCTTTATGAAGCAAAACTGCTTTGATTTGGTTTCTGATGCTTTGATTATCTTTTGTTGGATTTGCAAATGTTATATTCAACCTTTGTCATCTTATTGAGAAAGTTTCGAATACACCTTCAATGGATCTTCAAGTGATTTTATCTTTTATCCGGATGGTTTCTGTTCCTTATCACTTATTTATGTGCTTTCATGTTTGTTTTTAGAACATCGAGGACAATGTTCAATTTAAGTGTAAGGGAGATCATGGTTGTTTCACAATGTTTTATTTATCCAACTCATATCATTTTATCATCTTTTTCAACGTAAGACGTTTGCTATAATATGATAACAGTTATCTATAGAAGAAGATAATTGCATAATTTTTCTAGTCAATAATTAATATGATAGAGATCATATATATATATATAATTCATGCTTCTGGATATATGATACTGAATTTGGATTCAACATTGCCATAATGTTTAAGGTATAATAAGCAATCAAGTTGTTAACAAAAGTAGTTATTCAATGTTTATGCAAATAGTTTTTATATGATCAAGAGTGATTTATGTTTAACATAAATTGGCAAGAGTGCAAAGTTAGATAACATAAAGCGTCCTTTTATACCATGTTGGTTAAATCAATAAATTAAAATCATAAAATTGCATATCAGAATATATTTATCCTTTTGATTATGAATCATATGGAACTTGACGAACTCTTTGAATTGATAATCAAACTTAAGTAAAAAGAAGATTATGGTATTGGACTATTATAGATGATACATATGATGTATGTGATGCAATAAAAATTCATAAAAGGATTTTACTAAATGTCTCATTGACTTAATGTGATATAGTTATGTGTATTTAATGAAATATTAACTTAAAGTTGTTCAGTCTAAGTGCAAATTATGTATTAAGAGTGCTAAATCACTTCGATATGGTCGATTTCATAAGTTGCACTTATATTTGCTTAATTATCAATAAAGAATGTGATTATCTGGTAATTGACTTCATCATTAAATTTTATAATAGCATGGATTTAAGTTAAGAGTTTGACTGTATGTGATATTGTATTATTCTATGTTTATTTTATCATAACAATGCCTCGATACAACTTACTTTCCATAATTACATTCATATCAATTAACATTATTCTATATGAGATGTGGAATGGTATGACTTTAAAAGAGTCAAAATCAATAATTTTAGTATCTAATACTTATTTGAAGCATATATAATCCTTTAAATTTAGAACTAAATGAGATAACAAAATGTTATAAGATGTGATAGGTGTGTAGTAGGATTTGTTTTCTTAGTTGTTAAGTGTGTTTCTTTAAATGTTTAGGATAGCAATGTTTTGTTTAGGACATTGATTTATGTTCTTTTGGTGTTAGTGTTTTGGTTAATGTATTTTGACTGTTTGGTGATGATATTAGGCATGTTTTGGATCTTACTTGTGTGTATGTTTAATATGTTTTCATTTAGAGATGAATTAGGGAGAAAAAGATGATAAGAAGGTGAGCGAAATTAAGAAAAAAAACATGCCAAGATCATGATAGAAGGTACCTCAAATTGCCATAATTGTGGGAAATTCCATGATCATGGGTTTTAGATTATTAAAAAGCACACAATAGACACATGCTTGCGAGCCTTTTGATTTGTTAAAGGGTTAGAAACCCTACGAGACATTAAGCAATCATTTGGAACTTACCTAAAGAAGTAAAAACTAGGTATTAGTAGATTCCAAAACTGGAAATCAAGTTCATCCATCAAATTCTTCAAAAACAAGCCAACTTCTAGATTTTCCAACACTTAGGATTAAAAAGAATTGTCAAGCTTTACCTAGTTTTATTCTCTCTTCTTTTTTCTATATTTTTGTATGGAAACTATGATAGCTGGAGGACTCATTAACATTATGTGTGGCAGAACTCTTTTTTGGAACTACTTTCGAAATATTGTGTTAAACTTTATCTTATTAATTTAATGAATGTATATTTGTGATTTTTGTTATCCCTAATCCTTACAATAGATTGATAGACTAAGCTAGGAAATTTATGTTTGATTGTACAAAGAGAATTGACACTACAATAGACCCATAAATATCAGGTCTTTAATTGGTTGAAGAAAAATCTTAGTTAATTAATTGATTACCTATAGGATTGCTTCATAATTAGTTGGGTATTTAGGAAGGGTTTTGAAAAATTAAGACATTGCAATGATATTTTGACCTTATCCAACTAAGGAAGTTTACTTACACCTTGAGAGAGGATGACTTAAACATTAGGATATTTTGGGTCAAACATTATTAAATCAATAAGGTAAGAGGGATACAAAATAGGGATAGAAGTGATTCTTAGTTTTGATCTTGATTTCACAAGTTCTTATACTCTTGATCATTAATTTGCTAGGTAGTTCTATTTTAGTTTACTTTCAACTATTGCTATTTGATTTTTTTTCCTTAGACATTGTGTAGCTGGAATTTTTTAGTTGACTAATCCTAATCCTTATAGGATGATATTCATTATACTACAAATTTACAACCCGTTCACTTGCGATATTGTATAAAATAAGTTAGCAAAGTGATTAATAAGTTTTTGGCTTCATTGCTGAGGATTATAAGTTGTAACATCTTATTTTGTTTGAGTAATTTTGATTTAAGGATTTTGATACTTTTCCTTATGTAATTGTAGGAGCATTAACACAAGGAGAATAAGAAGGTCAAGTAAACTAACCAACAAAGAGGTTTTGTACATCACAAGACAAGAAAGGTAATTAAAAAGAGCTAAATGCCAAGAAATCATACAAACAAAAGTGGCGAAAGAAGGAGGCAAGGAGGGAACCAAAGGACCATCATGGACCTTATGGTGCTAGGTTTCAATACAAATACACAAAGGATAACAAGGCCTCTTGTTTAAGTCAATGAATTTGAAATCAAGCTGGCTTTACTCATCTTACTTCAAACTAGTATGCAATTCTATGTTTTGGAAAATGAGGACCTCAATGCATTCATAGCAAACTTCTTCAAGATTTGCAACACTTTTTGATACAATGGGTTGTTAGAAGATGCCACCAAGATGCGGTTGTTCCTATTCACTTTAAAGGATCGAGCTAAGGCATGGTTAAATTCTCTTCACTACAAGAATATCACTACGTAGGAGCAACTTAATCAAGCTTCCTTAGCCAAGTATTTACCATAAAAAAATATTACAAGGATCATAAAATAGATCCCCATTTTCCAACAAAGTGATATAGAGCCATTATATGAGGCATGGGAGAGGTTCAAGTAGCTACATAGGAGTTTTGTACACCACAATAAAGAAGTTCCTCTTACAAACATTTTATAATGTAGTGAACCATCGCACAAGAGGAACTGTAGATGTAGTAATGTGGGGTTCTTTAATAAGGAAAAAATGAGTAAAAAAGGGATGAAACCTATTAATTCGGTGACAGCTCTTCAAATAAAAATCTCTGCCCTCACCAAGCAACTAAGAAATTTCTAAGGCATTTCTTCGTCTTTGGTGAAGACCATACAACTATAACATGAGCTATGTAGGCCAGATAGCCATGGAATCATCGATTGTTTTATGATAGAGACTAGTGATATGGAGCAAGTCAACTACCTGGGAGCACAAAAAAGAGATAACGATCCATATTCTAATGCTTATAATTTGAGGTGGAAAACCACCCAAATTTCTGTTGGTCTAATAATATGATTAATAATGTGAGAGCACAAAGCCCTCCTAGTTTCCAACAAGATAGACTTGGGTACTTACAGAACAAGATGGACAAGTTTACAGATGTTTTAAGTTACAAGTTCACCATTTAAAAGGAAGTATAAAAGAGGATAGAAGTTAAGTTCGAACAAATAATGAAGAATCGTGCATCCTCCATCCAAAACTTAGAGGTTCAAGTTGGGCAGCTTGCCAATGCCTTATCATAAAGATGTGTGAGGTGTCTTTCAAGCAAAATAGAAGTCAATTCAAGGAAAAAATTGAAGGCAATCACACTTAGAAGTGAAAAATAATTAGAGAAGCTAAGTGAGAAGGTTGAAATCGAAAAAGAGGAACGCTAAGAGAAAGAAGAAGAGAATAAGGAGGAGAAGCCTTATGTGTTGCCACCACCATATAAGCCAAATACTTTCCATAAAGGCTTAAGAAGAACTAAATGGATACACAATTTGCTAAGTTCTTGAAGAAGTTAAAGAAGTTGCAAATCAGCATATCATTTGTGGAGGCATTAGAGAATATGCCCAAGTATGCCAAGTTCATAAAGGACATCCTACCCAATAACCAGAATTAGGAGGATAATTAAACTGTGGCCCTAATAGAGAGTTGTAGCTCCATCATCACTAGCCATATGCCATCCAAATTGCAAGATCTATGGAATTTTACTATCCCTTGTATTGTTGGTAACCTTGAATTTTCTAAGTTTTTATATGATTTAGAAGTAAGTATTAAGTTTATGCTTTTATCTATTCTTAGGAAATTAGGGCTAGGCCACATGAAGCCAACTTTAACACTCATCCAATTAGTACATCAATCCATCAAGAAACCATAGGGAGTGGTGGAAGACGTGTTAGTAAAAGTAGATAAGTTTATAATTCCAGTTGATTTTATTGTGTTTAATTTTTAAGAAGATAGATATTATCCATTAATTTTATGGAGACCATTCATGAACACCAGAAGGGCACTAGTAGATGCGGATGACGGGAAACTAGTCTTAATAATTGGGGATGAAAAAGTAGAATTTAGCTTGAGTAATTCCTTTGATAAGTTTGCTTTCATAGTATGTTTCTAGGTTGTTTTTAGGCCTTTTAAGTGTTGTTTATGACCTTATTTGAAGGATGGGTTGATGCAATTTGATGTTTAGAATTGTAGGTAACGAATGAGACCAAAAATCAGCATTAGATTTAGTACTGTAACTTTGGTGATGCATTCCATACCCATATAGAGCTCGAATTGCAATGAAATTTTACAAGGAGATAGAACAACATGTGAGGAGCCTACATATCAAATTCCAAGTCAAATGAAGGTCTGTGGATGAAGATATAATGACAATACCAAGGAAAGGTCAAAGCTAAAACAATCTGATTTGGCAGGGTGATGTGGCAAAACATGTAGGCAACTGTTCTATGAGTTTTTGGGATTAAAAGGTCATGGGAATTAACCTAGTAGCCACATTCTGACCTTAGGAGAGATCTAATATAGAAAATAAGGTTTTTGTGGAGAGAAGAAAGGTGAAGAACTCAATTTTCGAGAGGAGACCAAGATTCAATAAGTGTTGTCCAAATTTTCTTTAAAAGGAGGCTTCAACCTACACCATTAGTTTTCTCTTTTCCTTTTCCTTCCTTTTGATGTTTAATATGAATAGTACTTTTTTAATATGATTATGCATTCCTAAATCTAGTTTATGGATTGTTCTTGAATTGTTTATCCAACTTTATTTTTATTGATTTAATGCATAGTTATTTGTTTTGATCATTAAGCTTATAATCACTTCAAATCGAGAGATTGTTTTGATTTATTTTAGTGTGGGTGTGGAAAAAAAGTTGGTGACTTAACGGACCTACAATTAATAGATTAAAAAGTGGTTGAAGATGGATCTTAACTATTTTATCAATTACCTATAGGATTGCCTCACATCTAGTTGAGTATTTAAGAAAGGATTTGTAGATTGAAAGATTGCAAAACTAATTCTATCTGGCTTCAATTAGGGACAATTAGTTACACCTTGAGAGAGGGTAATGAAACTTTAGGAAATCTTGGGTCAAACATAATTAAATCGTTAGGATAAAGGAGCACAAATAAGGATAGAACAACCCCTAAGTCTCTACTATTGAGTATCTTCTTTGGTTTAATTTCTTCTATAATTATTTGCATTCAAGTTTCATTAGTTTAATTTTAATTTTTAGTTTCTATAATCTTATTTTACCTTAAACAAAGTGAAGTTCAAATCATTAGGTGTCTAGATTCAATCCTCGTGAGATCAATATCAATTATACTATAAGTTAAGACCTGTATACTTGTAGTGTAGTTAAAACTAGCAAATAAGTTTTTAGTGTCATTGTCAGGGATTGATATTTTAGCATCCTACTTGATTTGAGTTACTTTGATTTAAGTTTTGTTGATACTTTTCCTTGTGTATTTGTAGGTGCATGAACATAAGGAGCACGAGATGGTCCAAAGAGCTTAGTAACGTAAAGAATCAAGGAAAAAAAGGCGATGCTTTAGTTTGACACGGTGACAACTCTTCAAGAACAACTTTCAGCCCTTAACGAGCAATTAAGCATCTTACAAGGTACATCTTCCTCTTTTAGTAGAACTGTGCAGATTCAATGTGAGTTATATGAGCAGAACAACCATGACACAGCAGAATGCTTCTTGTTGGGATCTAATGATACATAACAGGTCAATTATTTAGGCTAACCGCAAAGAGGTAATAGTTTTTATTCCAATATTTTCAAACCTGGGAGACAACACAACCCAATTTTTTTGTGGAATCCTAACTATACATGTGGCCAAGTGCAAGCACAAGGTCCTCTTGAATTTCAATAAGACATATTTGAGTTTTTAAAGAGCAAGATAGACAAGATGATGCATGTTATAGGCACCAAATTTTCAAGCTAGGAGAATGGAGGCAAATTTCGACCAAATTATGAAGAACCATGCTTCATCCATCCACAACTTAGAGGTACAGGTAAATCAACTTGCTAATGCTTTGTCTTTTAACAATGCAGGTATCCTACCAATCAATACCGAAGTAAATCTAAGGAAGCAGTCAAAAGGCAACACAATTGCTATAGGAAAGGAAGAACATGATATAATGGAGAAGGTTGAAAGCTCTAAGGAGGTGAGCCAAGAGAAAGAGAAGAAGCAAGAGGAAGAGCCGCATAATGCTAACTTGGAGAACGAGTTGTGGCCAAGCAAGCTAAAGCTTGAAGGTATCGAGTAGGATGACAAGCATGAACATTTATCATGTACACCACTATAAAGAGCATTTTAGGAGGAAGACGATGTTCAAAAAAGAGAGTGGACGTTGGAGTTCAATGATGAAGTAGTTCGATTCCACTCTCCTGAAGCATTGGAGTATCATGCTGATTAGGAGCTTACTTCGAGGGAAGTTGCTCCAGGCTCCTCACGGAATTTTAGCACGCTTCCTATGGGGCCCAAACATCTATTTGACAATGGATAATGTTGATATGTCAAGGCTCTAGCAAGTGACATTAAATTAGTATTTTTTTTCGTTATTAATTTAATTTTGAATTTATATGTCTAATTGAGGTTTGAATTTTTTTTTCATAAAAATTTTATATTTCCAAAAAAATTCAAAAAACTGCTTAAAAAATGAAAGTAAAAGATTCCAAAACAATGTTTTAAAAAAAGAAAAAATAAAAACAATTAAACTAAAATGGTGGAGGCATGTCACTGTAATGACAACATTTTTTAAACATTTCGTTTTTTAATTTATTATTATTATTATTTAATTTTTTTCTTTCCTTTTTATTTTTTATTTAATTTTATTATATATTTTTTCTTATTTTTTTTATTTAATTCGTTTTACTTATTTTATTATTTTTAACATTCATTCTTTTTTAGTTCATTATTTTTTCTTTTTCTGTTATATTTATATATTTATTTTTAAATTTTTATTTTTATTATATTTCAATATTTTTGTCTCATTCTTTTTCTTTTTTACCTAAATTTAGTTTTGTTATATATTTTTTTTATTTAATTCTTTGGATTTATTTTTTAAAATTTTCATTCTTTTTTGTTTTTTATTTTTTTTTTATTTTTTATTTTTATTTACTTAAATTTTAATTCTATTTATTTTTTATTTATTTATCTTTATTTTATTTTCTATCATCACTTTAAAGCTTACCTTTATATTACTTTCTTTCTTTTACTTATTGTGTAGGTTTTGAACATTGCAACTTACCGAAATCCCTATAAGTTTTCTTGCCCTTTACTTATTTATTGTTTTTTTTTTCATTTGTATTTTTGTCTTGTGTTATTTCCCATGTTGATTGTTTTGTCTTGTTACTAGATGTATCTATGTTCGTTGTCTTTGATGCTCTCTTCACACATTGAAGACAATGTGTCCCTCAAGTTTTGGGAAGTAGTCATTGCATTTGTATTTGCATTTTCCACATTATATAGGATGCATGTTAGATTGTTAGTATTAGTTATGTCAATTTCTTTACACTTGATTCATTATTATGTATGTTATACCAAAAAATTATATCATATTAGCTGGAACAAGATTAAGTGTATACTTAAAGTCGAATTAGGTAGCTTAAGTGGAAGGTGAATCATACTGATTGATTGCAGTAGTTGGTTGCATAAATTTGGTCAGAAATTGATACTTAAGGAACTAGGAAATGCGTGAAATTATCATGGATTTTCCTATATAAACCTATGTGAGGCGTTGAGCTTATATGACTACATTTCAGTAATTTTATTTTTCTTGTTGCGTGTGATGCTCCCTTAGGATGATCACCTTCAGAACTTGCCCTGAATCAGTTTAAAACTACTATATGCATTTGATATAGAAAGGATTAAAGCCTTCTTTGTTTTTAAACCCTTGACTTAAATAACCCACCTAATTTATTATCCCTTGTAACCCATTTTGAGCCTTTAGCCTTGATGTTTCTTGAATTAAATACCATACATAAAAAACCCAAAAACCCATTACCTTACCTTATCACAAGTTTAATAAAGTATTAAAGGTGCATTAGTTTGGGATTTTAGCTACATTTTTCTTTTGATATCAGCTAAGCAATACTTCTATTCTTATAGCACACTACATTTAGCTATTTTTTTTCTTCAGTTTTTTCATATTATTGTACAAAATTTTAAAAAATAACAAAATCAAATGAAAAAAGAGAAAGAAAAGAAAGAAAGAAAGAAAGAAAAGAAGCAAAGTTACTACTAACAATAAATATTGAGTAGTTAGTTATTTACATACATCTTTTCGAAATATATTTTATTATCCCCTTGTACATTTAGTGCTTTACGAATCCTAAAATCAATTTTTGACTCACTTTAAGCCTAACCCTATTACAATCTTAATCAAAAGTCCTTTTGATCCATTTAGCATGTAATCTACGTGGAGGAGAATTGGTGAATTTGCAAGCCTATGATAGTGTAGTCTCTTAGAGGGATCCTTGAGCGAAACACCAACCCTTAAACCGTTAAGTGAAATGAGTGAATATCATGAGAAAAATCCATC
>JAOXYD010000134.1:19426251-19436756 GCA_028565735.1 Pinacopodium congolense
GTTGAATTGATCTCCTTAAAGTTATGACTTAAGTTGAAGGTTAGAGGTTCAATTCCCTGAGTTGTCACCTTTTTTATAACACTTTGTGTATGACTGACCTGCTATAGTGGATTTGTGGGATGTTCACCGGCCGGAGGTTTACTCAATTGTGTGCGACTGACCGTCTTGATGAGCTTGTGAGCTGTTTATTGGGCCGGAAGTTTACCCGATTGAGCCCAAAAGGTCCAACTGTGGGTTCTTTCAATATTAAAAAAAATCTTTTTGAATGAATTTTGAAATTTACACAATAAGTCGTAAATCATCTATTTTTTGATATATTCGATTTAACTGGTATTTATACCTTCACCTATTTTCACTCTTATACAAAATGTGTGCCATGTTTACTGTACAGACTTAACACAACAAGCACACTGTATAATTCTACTGGTCGTCCTTCACCTTCACGCATCGATACTCAAAAGTACTAAACAGTATCTTTTATTTGATCAAGAGAAAATTTAAGTGAATCCCAGTTAAAAGCCAGAGTTTTGGACAAGAGGGTAAGAGGAAAGTTGAAGAATTGTAGGATATATGAAAATATTTGGTTGGTTCGAGGATCATATGATATAGTTTTTGATCCAGAAAGTGGATAGGTATTCAACTAACTTGGCCAAAAAAATGACAGAAACAAAGGAAGTATGCATGTCAGAGAGAACAGACTAGTCTTGTCTTGCTGATGATTGCAAGAACCGTTTCTGACCTTTTCTTTTTCTTTTTCCTATACATTTGCATGCCATCAATCACCGTATTAAACAACTCTTTGAAGTGTGACACAGAAGGAACAGAAAAGGAATTACCTGCTGATCATGAAGATGGCAAAAGGGTGTCGTTTTTCTTTCATGGTTATTCTTTGTGTGTTCATTCTGATATGGGGTAACGCAGATGGAGCCACAGTATCAGCTCCACAATTTCCTGCAATGTTTGTTTTTGGAGACTCCTTGGTTGATCATGGAAACAACAACTTCCTCATCAGTTCTTTTGCTAAAGCCAACTTCTGGCCTTATGGCATTGATTTCCCTGGAGGGCCAAGTGGGAGATTCTGTAATGGCAAGACCATCATTGATTTTCTTGGTACTGATAAGCCATAGAGTATTTTCCAATGTTTTGAAGTTGCCATCATCAGATTCCATAGCTGATAATTCACTGAAATTGCTTTGCTTCATTGCAGGAGATTTGGTGGGACTACCTCTTCTCCCACCCTTCACAAGTACAATCATACCAGTAAGTGACATTCATGGTGGAGTCAATTTCGCTTCAGCAGCTGCCGGAATTCTTGACGAGACTGGCAGAAATCTAGTAAGTTCGATTACTTGCCTAAAATTGTCATCTAATGATGACAACTCAGGATTCTGATGTGTGAAACAGGGGGATCGGTTTAACTTCAGGCAACAGGTGGAGAGTTTCGAGAGCAGCTTGAGCGAACTGAGTGACCAAATGAATGAGGAAGATTTGATCCAGTATTTGGCCAAATCTTTGGTAGTGATAAACATTGGAAGCAATGACTATATCAACAATTATCTGTTGCCTTCGATTTACTCCACTAGTTCCATTTACAACTCCAAGGACTATGCTGATCTTCTCATCAGGACTTACACCACTCACATACTGGTACGTCCCATATGCTGAATTCTCCATTTCTTGCTTAAAGTTCTTATCAAATTTTATGAATTAGCAGGATCTGCAGAAGTTAGGACTCAGAAAATTTGTGTTGGCAGCGATTGGTCCCTTGGGTTGCATACCTAACCAGCTAGCCAGTGGCCTTGCTCCTCCAGGGAAGTGTGTATCCTACGTGAATAATCTTGTTGAGATGTTCAATAAGCAACTCAAATCTCTCGTTGACCAGCTAAACAAGAACTACACGTCCTCACTGTTCGTATATGGCAACACGTATGGAGCTTTCAATGAAATTCTCGGCAACCCATCAGCTCATGGTAAGTAAATAAACATTTGGGCACCAAAATTCTTCAAAAACTAGATGAGAAACACGATAGATCAATAAACATTTGGGTACTAAAATTCTTCAAAACTTTGATGACAAACATGAATAGTTCAGTTTATGGCAAGTAAATAAACATTTAGGCACTAAAATTCTTCAAAACTTGATCAGAAACGTGAAGGGATCAGCTTATGGTAAGTAAACAAACATTGGGCACTAAAATCCTTTAGAAACTTGATGAGAAACGTGAAGGGATCAGGTTATGGCAAGTAAATAAATATTTGGGCACTAAAATTCTTCGAAAAACTTGATGAGAAACATGAATGGAAGGTGATTGCAGGATTTTCACAAACAGATAGAGGGTGCTGCGGGATTGGACAGAACAGAGGGCAGATTACGTGCCTGCCATTGGCAATCCCATGCTTCAACAGGGAAGAGTACGTTTTCTGGGATGCGTATCATCCAACGCAAGCATTCAACGAAATCATCGCCCGAAGAGCCTACTCTGGCTCTCCTTCTGATTGCTATCCTGTCAACATTCAACAAATGGCTCAACATTAATATCTCAGTCTGATTTGATAATAAGTTGTGAAAATTGAATGATGAGTCTCATTCAGAGCGTTATGCAGTAAGGGGCTCGACTCCGCTTGTATCCACATCATTATAATATTAAATATGAAAAAGTTATGATTAATTTGCTTAGTCTTAAATTTTATGATATGTGATGTTACTGAACTCTATGATTGCTTTTAGGATTATAAGTTTGCATGAACAAATAGATAAAAACATCGTAATTTTTTCAATGAAACACCATAATGCTTAGATTACTGAAATAAATTATTGAATTTTTTTTAGCGAAAATGCTCCAAGTAATTGAAAGTAAATAATACTTATTATACATAAAACATTTTAAAAAAAATTAGTGAAATTTATATATCTAATTTCTTTTTTTAAAAAAAGAGCTGTGTTAATCCTAATAACATCTAAAAAGAGAATTATTTGGGCACCTAAAAATTTATAAACTAACCAAGTAAACTGATTTTTATAAAAATGAGATCCCTAAACCACAATTCAATATAAATAAAATGAATATACTTATATCAAATGTCGACAATAAAGATATAAGATATGTACAATTAATATTAATAAAAAATATTAATATTTAAGAAAAAAAACTTGTATTTCTAGATAAACTTTCTTGTAGAGAATAGATACAATATATACAGATTAAAAAAAATTACTAATATTATGCTAAAATTTTCTTGACTCTCCTCCTCCCCCATCTCCATCGTTCCCGGCGACGCCCACCGTCTGTTCGCTTAGCAACTTCATCGGCTGTAGATGTGGGTGAATCAAATCCACTGGCCACAGTGCCCCCTCATTGCCTTCTCGCCTATTGTAGCTATGGGTGGCTTAGTGTTGCTCTGTAATTGGGAGCGATGATTGAGGCGTTACCTCTTCTGTTGGAGGGGGAGGCCATCCCCATCCTCAAAAGCAAGTTCGTGACAACCTCACCTTCTACCGTTCCATTTGACGAAAGTCCTCTTCTTGCAGATACCTTACCAAAACTGATGGAAACTTCGAGGTTAATCCCTACTCCGATCGGTCACACCTAGAGGTAATTGGTTGGTGATGAAAACACGGGTGAGGTCCTCCACTACTGCCCTCCTACCATGGAGAACGGAGGTGTAGTGATCTACCCCCTTATTGAAGTTCTTCAAGCAAGGGCCAACAAATGGCACTCCTCGCTCATTGGCTTCTTTTTGAAGAAGAGACCAGCTTTCCCCCTTGTCCATACTTGAGCTCTGAACCAATGGAAATATCATGGACTATAGGAGGTTCTCTTGTTTGAGGAAGGGTACTTTATTTTCAAGTTTGGGACTGTTCGAGAGGTTTAGACAATCTTGGACAATGATCCGTGGCACTTCAATCATATGCCGATCTTTCTTTAACTATGGGAATCGGGCATCAAAATGAAGGAAAGTAAATCCAAGCACATTCCCATCTAGATCAATTTGCATAGTGTTCCTCTTGAGTACCGGAGCACCAAGGTAGGCAGTTCAAACAATGATTGAGGATGACAGTTTCTTTCAGGTCAGTCCAAGTCATCTACCTCTACAACTCTCCATCCAATTTCAATTTCTAGAGACAAATCTGGCTAATTATTTTGAAGTGGTTGATGTGGAGATACAATCCACCACTAGCTCAAAAAGGAAAGGTAGTCTAACTTAAGAACTGATAGTGAAGAAGATCAGTACACAAGGGACAGTCTTAGGTGTGTAAGACTTGAAGGTGGAGCAAACTATCTTAAAAGGGGCCACAAATGAAATACAGGAGAATTGGCGGGAGGAGAGTCAAGACTCTTTGGAGGTTTTTGACACTTATTTGTAGACTAAAAAGCGTCCAGGGAGGGAGAAGGATAAGGGACACATCAAACTCTAAATATCTAATTATGTCTTTTTTAGTTTGAAATATTCGAGGCTTAAACATCCTTAAAAAAAAGGAAATGGTCAAGGATTTTATCTAACAATGTCAACATTAGATTGTAGGATTGCTCGAAACTAAGCTTCGAAGGGATAGAATGTAGCAACTGTGTTCTTTTGACAGGTCTTGGAAAGTTCTATCCAATCATCAATCTCATGTTTACGGCAGAATTGTAGTTGGTTATAACCACAGCAAAGTTGACATCTTGGCCTGGTCTTGCACATATCAATTAGTTCATTTAGAGGTTGTATTGGTGGATATCCATAAAATATTAGCTATTAACATAATGTATGCCTCTAATTTTTGCTTCCAGCGAAGTAATTTCTGGGCTAACCTCACTAATATTTGACATACTATTCAACATCCTTGGTGAGTATTAGGTGATTTCAATTGTACCTTACACAATGATGAAACTCGACCTCTCTCTTGAAACCCTAGCTATTGCCCCCAGTTCTGAGAATGCGTGACTGCTATGGAGGTAACTTATTTGAAGTATTCGGGTAATGTCTTTACTTGGTGCAATCGTTAGTTTAGTGGTAGGCTTTTGCATAGGAAGTTAGACATATCAATGGTTAATGACAACTGGCTTTTGGAATTTACAGACAATAAGGTATCATTTGGGGATCCTCTTTGCTCAACCATTCTCTTATAGTTGTTCAAGGTTTATTGGCGTGCCAAAGGATTATCAGTCCCTTTCAATTCTACAACTTTCTTACTAATCTAGAGGGATATGATCAGGTGATGAGGATGGGTCTAGATCTACATGTGACATGATTTCAATAATTCCAATTAATAAAGAAGCTTGCAGCTGTTAAAGAAGGTTTAAAGGAATTCCTAAAGAGATAGCAGATGGGACAATATAGAGATGTTCACAAGGCTATGACAAATTTGCAGGAGAGGCAACAAGGACTCTATTTAGAACCTAATAACATGGCCAAGCAAGTGTTGGAGCAAGAGGCTCTAAGGCACTATGGTACAACATTAGAAGCCTATCACTCTATAATGTGACAAAGTATAGACAGGACTTTATTGCTCCTATTTTGCTGAATGAAATTGAGACAGCATCATGATAAGGCCCTTAGGCCTGATGAATTCAATGCTCTCTTTTTTTAGCAGTATTAGTCTGGTTTGAAGGAGATTGTCTTACTTGTAATTCATGAATTCTTTAACTCATGCAGGCTCCTTAAGGAGATCAATAAGACATTCTTATGTCAGATCGTGAAGAATCAATAACAATATAACATGAGTCACTTTTGCCCCATTGCCTATTGCAACACAATATATAAAATTATCTCATAGATCTTAACTAATCGACCGAGGACAGTGTTGCTTATCATTATTCATCTATCTCAAGTTGCTTTCCTCCGTGGAAGGCACTAAGGATACAACATTTTATTGGCTCAGGAGCTATTTAAGGATTATCAGAAGCCTAATGCAGCTAAGAACTGTACTTTAAAAATTGACCTTCATAAAGCATACAATTCAGTGGACAGGAGATTCTTGGAAAAACTACTAATTGAATTTGATTTTCCTAGATAGTTTGTGCAATAGTTGATGGAGTGTGTCTCTATAGCCTTTTACAGTATCCTCATTAACGAGGAGGCGACCACCTATTTTCAGGCAAGAAAAAGACTGAGATAAGTGGACCCTTTATCCCCTTACCTCTTCACTTTATGCATTGAATACCTTGTTGGCTTGAGTACTTGGAATATCCGTGATTCTCAGTTATTCCAGTATCACAGTAATTGTCGGAAACTCTCCCTTTTCAATTTGGAGTTTGTAGATGACCTTCTCCTAGTTTGTAGAGCAAAGGTGGAGGCAGTGAGAGTGATAATGACTTCTTTAGAAAGTTTTGGGGCCACTTTTGGATTGTTGCTCAACAAACACAAAAGCTATCTTATAATCTCGGATTTAGTGGCTGCAAGTAGGACTCACCTCTCTTACGAGTCTGGTTTGGAAGTTCATACACTTCCTTTTCTATATTTGGGAATCTCAGTCATCTTCAAAAATCCTAGGTATGTGGATTATGTGGCAATCTTAGATAAGTTCCACTAACGAATAGCATGTTGGGTAACAAGACTTTATCGTTTGCTGGTCGGTTGCAGCTAGTTCTCTCCACTTTAAATAATATATAGGTGTACTGGTCTTCTCATTTGCTATTTCTAAAAAATTACTTAAGGAGGTGGATAAGAGCTTGCATAATTTCCTTTGGGGTGGGGACCCCACCAAAGCTTCGGTAGCTAAGGTCAAGTGATCAAACCTTCACAAGCCTAAATAGGAAGGTGATATGGGGATCATCACTACTATCATGAGGGTCCATGTATGCCTAACCAAAAGAATTTTGAGGTTTTTTATTGACAGACAAAGCCTTTGAGTCCAATGATTACACACATATATTCTAAAGGATCGAAGCTTGTATGAACTTAACTCTTATATAAATACTTCCTGGTCAACGAAACATCTTCTTTGGCTTCGAACTTCTCTTAATTCTATTATATATCATAAGATTGGCAATGGTAGAGATACTTCGTTGTGGTTTGATAACGAGTCACCGAAAGGACTTCTTCACATGCACCCTAACTTTAGTACTCTTTGTCGCCTATTTCCAGTGACTGCAAAAGTTTCAATGCTAATTCATGGAAATAACTGGATTAGTAACACTTGGGCAGCCAACCAGGTTAGTCACCTTCTCCCTAATTGTATGCCCAATTAGGACAGAGTAGATGCGATTCTCTGGAAACAGAATCGATCAGGTTTTTTCACCAACAGATCTTGTAGAAGGTTGTTTGCAATGCCAAGTAATTCCAGTATATTAATATCAGGTAATATGGTTTGAATGGAGGTTTCCAAGAGCACTATTCGTCCTTTGATTGGTTATTCTCAATCGGTAGGGAACTTTGGATAGACTATATCAATCTCTTGAGTTTGATGGAGACTGTTGCCTCTGTACTAGTAAGAAGGAAACCAGAGACCACTTATTTTTTAGATGCTCCTATACGCGATTGCAATGGGAAGAATTGCAACAGTTGTGTAACCATCATATGGACCTGAATGATTAGCTGCAAGTACTCAAATGATAAACTCATATGGGCAACATTCAATCAGGGGACTACATCGTGTTTAAGATAGGATTTAGATGCACAATGTATGCAATTTAGAAGGAACGAAATATGAACAGACATGGCTAAAGTCGCAAGCTGAGGGTGGATTTTTCCAAGAGTATTTTGGCATGGATTAAGGAGGTGCTATCTGCTCACATCGATCGACTTGACTGTTTTGAATCTCTTCTTAATAACAAGCGATTGAGGGATATTAAGAATGCGTAATCTTGTTCTTCCTTTTGCTGATTTATAGCTTATTTGTGTCGAGCTGTTTGTTTGTTGGGGTTCTAGTTTCTCTTGTTAAAGTTTGTCTTTGTTTTTCACCAGGTTAGTATTTGATTCTCTATAAACTCTACTTTAGCTTATTTTAATTTATTTTTAATTTTTGAAAAAAATTACTACTCAATACTAATTAATCCTAATAAATGACTAGATCTTATTGTTTTTAAATAAGGAATCAAAGACTATACAATTGTAGAATATGATAACAGTAGAAAAAATATTTCAACACTCCCCCTTAAGTTAATGTATAGATATCATACATGCCAAACTTGCCAATATATTTTGAAAATACTTGCTTTGAGACAACTTTAGTAAGTATATCCACCAATTGATTCTTATAATGAATTTTAGTCAACTCTATAATCTTCTTATCTATAACTTTCCCTTAATGAAAAATCTATCAATTCCAATGTATTTTGTTCGATCGTGTTGGACTAGATGGCGAGCTATATCACATGTAATTTTATTATCACAATACAAATGAATCAATTGTCTAGGTGAATAGCCTAAATCTTATAAAAGTAATTTTAACCATAGTGCTTCAGACAGTCCAAGTGTCATACCTCTGACTTCAGCTTCTGCACTTGAAGGAGCAATAACATTTTGTTTCTTACTCCTCTATGTAACAAGATTACCACCTATAAATGAAAAGTACCCAAAAGTTTATCATCTATCATTTATTGCTCCAGCCCAAAATCAAGTACCTATTCGCATAAACCTCTGTATTTTGCTAATCAGTATTTTTAACAAATAAAATACCTTTTCCTGTCGCAAATCTCAAATATCTCAAAATTCGCTTAACAGTCTTCATATGTTGTTTTCTAGGATGATGCATAAACTAACTAACAATACTCAATGCATATGTAAGGTTAGGTCTTGTATGACCCAAACACATTAGCCTCCCTACAAGTTTTTAGTATCTTTTTTTGTCAATAGGTACTTGATTTTCTTCAATACATAACTTTAAACCTTCTTCGATTGGTGTATCAACTAGTTAACATGCTAACATACCAGTTTGTTGTAATAAATCCAATGCATACTTCCTTTGGAACAAAAATATTCCTTTCTCTAATCTATAGACTTTAATTTCAAGAAAGTATTTTAAGCAACCACAATCTTTCATTTCAAATTCTTTAGATAAATAATTCTGTATACCTTCCTTTCTTCTGAACCACTTCTCGCCACTATCATATCATCCACATATATAATAAGAGAAATAATTCTACCTTGCTTCCTTTTTAAAAATAAATTTTGATTAGAATTGCTTTAATGATATCCAAAACTTAATATGGATTTTTTAAACCTTTCAAACCATGGTCTTGGAGACTATTTCAATCCATATGATTATTTATGTAGTCTATAGACTTTTCCATCATGTTTTGTTAGTGCTATACATCTTAGTAGAAGTTCCATATAAATCTCTTCAAACAACTCTCCATGTAAAAAGGCATTTGTTACATCGAATTATTGTAATGGCTAATCGATATTTATAATTAGAGATAACAATACTCTGACAATGTTAATTTTAGCCATTGATGCAAAAGTCTCTGTATAATCAATTTCACATGTTTGGGTATGCACTTTCACTACTAGTCTCGCTTTATACCTTACAATTGTTTCATCTACCTTATACTTTACGATATAAATCCATCGACATCCCACTGATCTTCTTCATGGTGGACAGTTCACAAATTCATTTCCTCATTCACCGTTGCTCTCCATTTTATATCGACAAAAGCTTCCCGTACATTGTTAGGAATAACTATAACAAATAATTGAATAATAAATGATTTATTTGATTATAACATGTTATGATGTGATACATAATGACTCATAGGATATTTAAATTTACTTGAAATTTCAAGTTCATATGTTTAATTAGGAATATCTTTAGTGAGACATTCTGGTAATCATTTCTGGGTAGTTCAGGTTTTAAGGTAAGATCATCCTTAGTAAACGATTGTTCTGTTGTACCACTTTGGGATTCAATTTCCTTTATAGTTGACGGACTTACAATTCTCGACTTTATCATGCCTTCGTTCTCCAGATAGTCAGTAGCACCATTACTAAGAACTTGAAACTCCCTTTGAAATTGATAATCTAAAGTTTGAATTTCCTTATGAGACTCCTCCTAAAGTTCGGACGCAGGAGACAAATACATTAAATCTTCATGAAATACCATGTCTATGGCAATGTATATACATTAGGTTGGCGGATGATAACACTTATACCATTTTTAATTCATAACATATCCAAGAAATATACACTATAAAGCTTGTTGGGCCAATTTATTGTGTTGATTTTTATGGATATATACAAATACTACACATAAAAAACACGAGGAGATTTGATGTTAATAGGATAGCAAGAACAGTATGGAGAGTTTGAAGTAATGTTTGAAATTTAAGAGACTGCGAAGATATTTGATTTATTAAATATGTTGTAAAAGAAGGTGCATCTTACCAATAAATTAATGTCATATGAACTTGAATCAACAAAGCACGAACAACTTACAATAATTGTCGATTCTTTCTTTCAACTACCTTATTTTATTAAGGTGTATCAGCACGTGTAGTTTGATTAAGAATTTCATGTGCTTCTAGATAATGCTTTAATTAAAAGTTTTGATATTCTCCATTATTATCACTTCGAATAACTTGAAT
>JAOXYD010000134.1:19436856-19469900 GCA_028565735.1 Pinacopodium congolense
TATAGTTAAAAAATAAATTTAATTGCAACTATATTTAATATAAAATGTACATATCTCGTAAAAAATTATATATTATATATAAATTTTTTCATATATTTAAATTAAATTGAAAATATTTAATTAGAAGATATTTTTAATAATTAAAAATTATTTCAATTGAATAAAATAGTTTTTAATCTTTTGAAAGAATAAGTTATATATTTGTTAATTAAGTTTATAAGTCGTTATACAATACTTCATAATAAAATATTAATGTATTAATCACTTGTTATTTTTATCAAAAAATAATTTTGACTAGAATTGAATAAGTTTTAGAAGGTTGGTTACTAAATTGAAAAAGTTTTAGAAGGTTGCTCATTAAATTGAAAATTTTTAAAAAGTTTCTTATTGAATTGAAAATTTTTAAATGTGAGAGTGTGTACACATAGATGCTAACGTGGTACTTTTATCACGTAAATGCCGATGTGATAAAGTCCGTTTGCCACGTAAGTATAAACCTAACAGAGATAACATTTTTACCTTAAATGAAAAACTGTTTAAAAGTTAATCACTCAATTAAAATTTTTTAAAGGTTATTCATTCAATTAAAAAAATCTTAAAAAATTAATCACCTATGTATATATTATCCCTTATTATAATTAATCTTATAATTTCCATAAGATTTATTTGTTCAGTATTTGTGAGATTTTTAAGTGAACCATATAAACATAGATCTAAAAAATAAATCAAATTAATCTTATACATGTGTTAATAGTATATTATTATAATAAAATATTTTGTTAATTACGTCATACTCTCCCGTTATTTATTTTTTATTTTAATCTCTAATTTTTAGAAATTATCATTTATTTTCTATTTTTTACTAATACTAAAATTCCTAATATTATTTTCCACTAGAAAAACTAATGGAAAGATAAAAAGTATAGTCGTGTTTTATAAAGATTTGCTACATAATCCATATAATAAATAATATTATTTATAGTTATGTATATAATAAATAATGCCGTATGTTTTTTTTAATCATACCATTACGTAAAATCAGTAGAACATTTAGTTGGGTTTTGATTTTTTATTTTTTAAATATAAAAATTGATAAAAAAATACTAATACAGTATAAAAATTGAAAAAATATAACAATCATAATAAAAAATCACAACTTACATTTCAACTAAACATCTCCTTATTTGTTCACGTAATATACTTCTTTAAGAAATAAAAATATTTTTAATTTCTCTAATAAATTTTATAACAAAACCAATGCAATTTTAAAAAATAAGGGATTAAAATAAAATGTATAAGAGAATAAATGATAAAATTTAAAATATAAGGGATTAAAATAAAAAAGGTCAAATAATAAGAGGAGTTTGATATAATCAACCCATATTTAATTATTAGAACACTATATTAATAAAATCTAGCTAAAACAGCTCATATCCTTCAATTATATAATTTAAATAACTTTATTTAAGTCTGTTACTTAAATAATTAAAACATCAACTTAAAATTCATTTTTGTGGGTCACAATTTCATTAACACTATTGTCTTGACTAGCTGAATTAGACAATAATTAAAATTTTTAAATAAGATTGAAACGAATTTTGAATGAATTTTATTTGTATTATATCATATCATTTTCAACGAAATATATGCGTGGTTTTGAGTTTTATTTCGAGCTTGAAAGAGACTTTAGACTAAATATGGTAAGCCTTACTCATAACTGCTTTTGCTTTTCAATTTATTTTAAAATACAAGAATACAATAATTAACTTGTAAAAAATAGCCTGGAAGCGCCTCTCAGTCTGACACCCAACTCCCAACACCTTCTTCATTAAGTTAGTTTCTTTAAATTTCTATGTTTTTTATTGTAAATATTAAATATGCTGTACCTAAAAATAAATAATAACTTTATTTAATAAACTTTGGAATCCGGACCCGGTCCTTTATTTTCTCGTGAGTCTCCATCTCAGTCTCACGCTTTTCTCACTCACTGTCCTCACTCTCTGAGCGACTCATCGGCAGATTTCTCTGTAAGTTTCCTTCATTACAGCCGGCGATCGGTCCTATGTGGCTTTTCCTTCTCTTTTTTTTCCCGATTATTTACATATGTTTGCGTTTATTTTACTCTCCTCCCCTATATCTCGATCCTCTTAAGATTAGCTCTCGCTCAACATGCATGGTGCGATACACTAAAAAAACATAGAAGCACCGATTCGGTCACTTAGGGTTTGAGAAATGTGTCTTACTTAGCAAACGGAAATTTGCATCTGAGCGATTCTTGATAGATGTTAGTTTGATTTGTTGTACAGAAGCTCGGATCGACTGGTCTTGCTTGCAGTGGAATCCAGGTGTCTGCACGCCGTGTTTCTTCTTTTTTCCGGTCCTTTTTTCTGCTTTTACCATCCTTTTCTTTCTTAAAGGATGAATCTGTTTTTTTTTTTCTTTACATGTGTTTGGTCTCTTCGTATCAGTTGCTCCGGTGATATATAAGCATATATTCTTGTTCGCTTCCAGTAAATAAGATAGGGAGCAGTAGAAACGTGATAACTTTCTTTTAGTAAATGTGAAAAAGCTGTTCTGAAGAGAAGATGCGTGAAAAATTTAATATAAACATGAAGAAACGCAAATGAAGGAGAAAATTGCTATGTGATGCTTGGTCTTGAGTTTGGCAGATGATGACGTCCAACAAGCTGTTATCATGTCTATCTTTTTCCCCCCTTATTTTGTCCCGAAAGTAACCTTTTGTAACAGTTCGGGGTTTATTCATTGTGATTTCGCTTATTCCATGTTCACTTATTTTTCTTAGTAGTATTTCATAAATTTTACTAAATGTCTGACCGTGTGGCCAAAAATAATAAATCAATGCTCCATCCAACACGATCAACAGTCCTCATGAGAATCTGCTTCCTTGGGTTGATGCCGGCAGGGCATGCGGAGTGAGAATTTAATGGACCATAGGATTATCTTTTGTGTTAGCCTTTTTGTCTCTTGGCGTTGCTAATTATGCTTGAGGTCTGTTTTTGGGTTTTTCTTTGTGTTGATCAGTGAGAAATAGATTTATGCCTCCAGAACCTAATGCTGCTTTTTGATATTGCTGTGGAATCTATGATATATATATATATATATATTTTTTTGGTGGGTCCTTTTTCATCCTGTCGTGTTTCTCTTCTTGTAACTGATTTTGTTAAACATGTATTTGCATGAACTTTTAATATATGATCCACGGAGCCATATGTGTGTGGAAGTCTTGGTTTGTAGTGAAAAAGGCATGCCATCTGTTTTTATGTATTTATAGTAATCATGATGCTAGATATATGCCACACTTAAAGATAAACAGCAGAGAAGAGCTTAATTACGATAAAGGGCAGAAAACATGTTAATGATTACGGTAGATATATGCCACTCTCTTAAAGTAAGATGATAAATGGCAGAAAATAGGTTAATTAAAAATTGTTTATCTTGATAAGATTGCTTTCATGGCCAAAAATTAATTAAATTTAACATTTGTCCTACTATGTTAGGAATCTCCTTTCATGATTTGGGAAGACTCTGTTGTTAGCTTTATAGCCTTTGGGGCTTTATTTTCTTAAGCCATGTTTACTTTTTTGTGAGCTAGTCATTCTTCTCCCTTATATGCTACCTGGTCCAGTATCAATAGCTAGATTTGTGACCATTTTCCTTTTTTACTTTCTTCCAGGACTGTTATTTCCATACGTATTACTTGCAAAATGAGTTCAAGAGGAGGTGGAAAGACAGATGTTGCTAGTACTGGTGGCAGCTGGTCCAAGGGGATTAATGAACTAGAAGTCTCGAAACCCACAGTTGAGCATTTGAGTCATGGTGTATCAGACATTAATCTTAATGGACAAGATGGTGGAGAGTGGGAAGTTATTTCTAGAAAGTCAAAAAGCAAAGCTGCTGCAAAACCCTGGGGTTCCCAGAATTCTAGTAGTAAAGCATGGGGACATCCAGATGCTATGCAGAAAATAAGCATGCAAAGTGATGGTGGATCAGGAAGGGTATCTGGCAATGCCTGGGCAACACAGGCAATTGATCCTAGAAAGTCAACTGGCAGAGGAAATGCAAGGCCTCAGTCGTTCAATCGGGGCTTGGAGAATAACTATGTGGCACCACAATCTGTCATTCGTCCACCTTTGGAACATGGATGGAATTGGTCAGCAAGGGTCGGAGCTACTCCAACAAATTTACCAGAACCTGATTCCAGAAGGGATGATATTGCTAATGTCAATCAAAATAAATTTGACGATGGTCATGGTAAAGATGATGAAGAAGGTGATGATGATGATGATGATGATGATGATGATGATGGTGGCCTGGATGATACTGATGATGAACTTCTTAGTGAAGGCTTTGATTCTGATGAAAGTGAGAAGAGCCATGAGTCTCGCAAGAAAAATAAATGGTTCAAGAAGTTCTTTGAGAATTTGGATGGCCTTACTGTTGAGGAGATTAGTGAACCAGAAAGGCAGTGGCATTGTCCAGCATGTCAAAGGGGACCTGGTGCGATTGACTGGTATAGAGGCTTGCAGCCTTTGATGACTCATGCCAAAACAAAGGGTTCAAAAAGGGTTAAACTCCATCGGGAGCTGGCAGAACTGTTAGATGAGGAGTTATATAGGAGGGGATCTTCGGTTGTTCCAGCTGGTGAGGTATTTGGTAGATGGAAGGGTCTGGAAGATGAGGAGAAGGATCATGAAATAGTTTGGCCTCCAATGGTAATAATTATGAATACAAGGCTTGACCAAGATGAGAATGATAAGGTATCCATATTTTCAGTATGTTTTAGGGGGGATGAACTTCCTTAAATTTGGTCTTCAATTAGTTTTTATTTTATGAGAAGTTAAATTTGCTTGTATAAATTCATTCATCGATGCAAAGATTTGCGGTTGATTCATCTTTTTCTTGAATTTGTCTACCAGTGGCTCGGGATGGGCAATCAAGAACTTCTTGATTACTTCAGTTCTTATGCTGCTGTGAGGGCCAGGCACTCATATGGTCCACAAGGGCACCGGGGGATGAGTGTGTTGATCTTTGAGAGTTCTCCTAATGGTTATTTGGAAGCTGAGCGCCTGCATAAACATTTTATTGATGAGGGGACGGATAGGCATGCTTGGAATAGCCGTAGGGTCTTATTTTACCCTGGTGGGAAGCGCCAACTCTTTGGTTTTATGGCTTTGAATGAAGACTTGGAGTTATTCAACAGGCATTCTCAAGGTTCTTTCTCTTTGTCTGTCTGTGTGTGTGCATGTGTAAATATATGGATGTACTTAAAATTATCTTCTTTTTCTGCTGTGTTTTGATTGGTACTAATGGTTTCAAACTCAGTTGATTGCATCAATTTTTCCTGCATGGGCAAATTGATTGATTTCTTTTTATCATTACCAATATGGATTTGTGACTGCTTTTGTGTTAATTAGGGAAATCTAAATTGAAATATGAAATGAAATCATACCATGAGATGGTTCTCAAGCAATTCAGACAAATGAAAGAGGATAATGAACAGCTTGGTTATTGGAAGGACAAGGTTGCCAGACAGAAGATGCGCTCTAAAACTCTAGAAGAATCTTTTGATAAAGTGACTGAGAGACTTAGAATAACCATGGAGGAAAACCGCATTGTGAGGCAGAGGACACAGATTCACCACCAGGAAAACAAGGAAGAGGTAACCCTCAGCATTATCTGTTGGCAGAAACATGATTATTGCTACAATTTTATAGACATGGGCTGCATGGAACTTTCTGTTTTCCATGTTGGATTCATAAAGCTTCTGAGAGAATAACTCTTTCCAGTAGGTTCTACCTTGCTTGGAATCATTAAACTATGATCATTGAGATGTCATTTACGTACCGAAGGTACAAATTTTTTCTTGACCTGGTCTATGCATACAGTTTCATATTGCCTACGTTGTAATAGGCCCTGGTTAGTTCGACATTTAAAAAATTTGAATGCCCTTACCTCCGTTACCTGGATTGCTGAAGTGAACTGTCAGCGTCAGTTTACCAGTGGACACATATCAATTGACATGTTCTGCACCGATTGATATTGTTCCTGCTTTACTTAATATAAATGCAAATCTGTGTCAATTAAGGTGCATTTTATTCTTGCTTATCCTGTTTGTGATAGCATGGCATAAGATAACTTGTTGAAACCATATGAATCCTTGAAGATGATATGGGAGATTATATGCATTTTGAGCCTAATTATGAAACGTCACTTTGGGGACTGGGTAACATTGACTAACATCGAGTATTTTACATTGACTAACATCCAGTATTTTTCTGAAGTTGGATTTCCAAGAGCAATTTTTTAAGGAGCAAATCAAAGTTATTCATGATGAAGTGCAAGAAAAGGAAGAGGCTTTTGAGAAGGTACAACAGGACGAACGTCAGAAAGTTAAGCAAATAAATGCAGATCCTGCTAATACTGATAATTACAGACATAGGTATGTGATTTTGTAAACTTCCTGTTTTTCATTAGATGACTCTAATGGCTAACTTTGCTCTGTAACTTGGCCTGGCCTTTTTGTTCTTGTTCTCTCTCTCTATTGGATTTGGCTGTAGGGTGGAAAAAGTTGAAAAGTTCATCAAATGTCAAAACGAAGAGATGGAAGTCTTTGCCATTGAGAGGGACAAGCTGATGAAAGAGCACGAGGATGAAATGGCTGCAATGACGAGGAGACATTGGGAGGAGAAGGTACAACTGGAGAAGCAGTTTGATGCTAAGCTGACTTCCCTTATGAAGAAGTATACCCCACACGGTGGAGCGGGAGAAGGCACATCAAGCCTTTGAGAGAGTATGGCAAATTTCAATACTGAGTGAGTGAGTTTTGGCACAAACTTTTGCTTAGTATCAGTGGGGACATGCTTATATTCCTGTTATTTCAAGCACAGAAAGAATAATAGTAACTGACAAATAGAGAATGCGGAAAGAGAGCTAGTTAATATTAGCTCTCCAAAACTTGGTTTTTGAGGGCTTCTTTGGTTATGCTTTGTATGGATGACAATTAAATTTCCCCATCCCAATGTTAATAGGAATTTTTTGTGGTTGATAATCTGTCTGTTGCAATATTTGGTGACTCCTGAGTAAAAGGCCAATAACTTTAAGGTCATTTAGCTTTGAAACTACGATACTTGTTTTCCAAATGCTCAATTATCTTGAGAAATTAACTCATGTAGAGATAGTTTTCTTAGGTTATAATTGATAATTGACTATTGTTTATGTTCTTCCCTTCTATTCTTGGCTTTTTTGATAGTTGACAGCCACTATGATTAATCTCTAAAAGTTGACCAATACACTGTGGAATCTTTTTCATCGGTCCATAAACAATGGAGTTAATGATTTCTTTTTCATCAGTTGAAAGACATTTGTATAAGCTAATGAAATTTATTCTTATGACCTGTATTATGCAATTCCCTTTTGAAGTTCTAATGTGCTGTATATAATGATTTAATGTTTTTTTTCCAAGTGGCCTAGTCATTGCGACCCCCATTGAGGTTCTAATTCGCTGTACATATGTTCTGCATGGAAATTCCATATATGATTCGAACTTCATTCATCTGAGCTTTAGCCGTTCTATTTTTAAGGCTTTTGGTTTAATTTTTGTATTTTATTTATATATTATTTTTTAACAAAACTAAAAATCATAACAAAGAGAGCCTTATGTTTCACTTTTTGCTAACTCACAGGAATCATATGAATCATGTATTTCTAGACAACTTTGAATGGGAATTTGGTGGCAAGAAACAGCATTCTAACGAAACTGTTTTCACAAATATTCAAGTAAAATTTTATCAATTTAAGATATTTAAGTTAAATTTTAATATTTAAAAAATTTAAAAAATTTAATATTAAAATTTTTTTGAACGCCTTGAAAATAACATTTTTAAATATTTATTAAATATTAAAATTTTAAAAAAATATTTTAAAATGTTAATTACTATAATATTATTATAATTTAAACGTACAATTACTATAACATTTTAAAATATAATTTAAACGTAAAATCTAAATTACTATAATATTTTTAAAAATATTATACTACTAGCTATGTGACAAATTACATCCGAAGATCTGAAATGCTCTAATTTGAAGTTCAGTAGGTATCTGCAAATCTACTAAGAAGTTCCAAAAACAAAAATATTTAGCCCAATAGCAATCAGATCTGGTGTAATCTGTTAACCAGTGTTGAAAGGAGGCCTATTTGCAATGGACACAAATTCTAACAATGCAACAATGGCCTAGATTTAAAGTTAAACACTAATTTAAATCATGAAAACAAAAGTAATAAACCGATATCGATTCGATCGTTCCCTAGCTGGATGTTACAGTGATTTGTTGCATAATACAGCTCCAATAAACTTAAACCAAAACAAAACTTATTTGGTTTTCTTCTCTTCCTCTTTTTCAGCACTCACTTCTGTTGCATCAGTTACCTTCTCATCCTCACCACCAAAACCAAATTCATTTACCCTTGTCTTGTCAACTGGATAAATCCATCTCTGGTATAGATATATCAGGAATATGAGATCTGCAAAGCATAACAGAAAAGGTTTAGTCTGAAAAAAAAAAAAAAAAAACCACCGATACAGACGAGCCAAAGTTATCATCTCTGTCTCCCTATGAAATGCAGAGATAGTGTGGATCATATGCTTCATGATGGTAGAACACTAACAACAACACTGACAACAGTAAGTGAATCCTAAAATCGGCAAAGATAACATTTTTTTTTTCTCACAATAATGGGCTACTGTATGAGATTGTTCCTCCCTGCAACTCAAATAAGCAAAATGCTTTAGGGTTAACTTATATCAAAAGTTGCAGACGACAGATTAGATGCAATGAAAAACTATCATCGAGATGAAATAGTGCCAATGTCAAACAACGGACAATACCCCTGGAATCGAGTACTTTTATTTCGCAAAAAGTCGAGGGAAAAAAATAAGAAAAATGGACGTGCTATCTTACCATCACGAAAGACTGAAAGTCGATGCAGTGTTGGCATTTTTATGACAAATGCAAAAAGATCATCAATGATGGTGTTGAGGAACTTGTACGTCATCTGCCTCCAGGGTAAATGAGCCACAGACTTCAGCTTATAGTTTATGAATAATTGAGGCAACATCATGATAAAACCTGAAGTACAAAGTATAAGAACACAATTCCACATTAAAATTCACAATTTATATCACAAACTACAATATTAAACAACTGTTAATAAACAATGCCGAAAACATTAAGTTGGATAACACAAGGTCTAAGATTGGATATGTTGTCTGTTATGTGAGACAGACAAATCATTTAATTTAGGCAGTAAAGAGAAATTTGGTATCTCATCCGATCATATATTTGATACACAATGCTAGCACAATACAATAAATAAGGATTCGATGGCTCACCAAACATGTACACGCAGCTCGTGAGTGAGGATAGAATCCAGGAATACCAGCTTTTATGACGCTCATACATGAGTGAGTAAACAGAAAAACACGCAACAAGGAAGAAGAGCACATAGGACAAATACTTCATTGCCAGGTCATCATACTCCTTTGTCTTGTTCCCAGCATATGACTCACGGTCTCGGAATCTAATCATAGGTATCCTCCCACTTCTATCGATCTGGCATATAAAGGAAATATCACCTTATACGCTTTTCACAAGAAAAAACCAACTGGTTTCATTTATCGAAGTAAAAAAGTAAAATGGGGGCAATATCAACATCTCTGGATTTATAAGAAACAGAGAATCATGCGTGCCATCTAAAACTGAGTAGATTGCACGCACTCAATACCTCATGTATCCACTTCATAATTGATTTCATGGGATCAAATCCCTGAATCAATGGCATAAAACATCCTTTGATTGGCTATAGAGATGCAAATACATTTCTCCGCAAAATTATATTAAGTTATTCAAGCAACAAGTTTCTTGATCTATCAAACCCAACTTTCATAGGCTCTCCATCTTAACAATATTATACTTCAGACCTTTTGCACTCATCAAGCCAAAATGAAATTGAAAATGCAAACACTATAAAGTTAAATCTTGAAACCAAGATGGATACCTCAATATGCATGGCCTTCCCGATCTTCCAAAACTCAATGCAGACCCCAATTCCAGAACTTGCAAGTATCATCCATGAAGTATCGTTGTCGAGTAGATAAAGAAATACAATGAGCTGACATATAAAGTTCACAACAACAGACTTTGCGGACAGTCCTTCCATTGACTTGTTTTTGTTCCAAAATTGGATATCTGCAAAGAGAGCAAACACATTTAATGCACAATTTATCTTCAAGGGATTGAGGGGTTACGTGTCAAACAAAAAAAATAAATGTCACCATTCTTGAATGCCAAGAAGTCAAACACTGAATGCAGCAAGGAAACGACCATTGTGATGCCCAGCAAGTAAGGATTCCCTTCCAGAAAAACTCTCTGAAAAGAGGATAAAATGATAAAACAGGATAAAGATAATTAATACAGAAATTATTACTTTCCAGAAAGATCTCCAAAAAGTAGCAACAAGTCTAACAGATCACAAGTAAAGGAATTCAGTCCACATGTTCAGGGAATGAAATAATGTTTGGCGAAGCAATACTTTTACACATATAGTCTCTAAATTTTTTAATTTAAAATCACACATTCTCTCACTTGCATCCTTGGAGTGGGAAACTTGAAAAACAGTGCACTCTCCAGTAAACAAATTACCAGTGATCCCCATCACATCTCTTAGTAATTTTCTGTTTGGCCCATACATGCAATCATAAGCAAAACATGACACATCCATAAGCAGAAGACACATTGGTTTTGGATGAAAAAGAAGCAACACATGAACCTGCAAGTATCAACAAAGAAAAACTTGATATAGAAAGTTTTTGAAAAACGAGTCAATACCAAGAGCTCACTTAAATGTCGTTGAGTCAAACAAGTAACGCATCAACAGCTTATATGCATTCAACATCTGCTTGTGCATTTGTAAAATCATAGTTCATACGCTATGACCATAGATAAATGCACAAGGAGATGTTGAATTCATATAAGCTGTTGATGTGTTACTTATAAATGGCCTAAGGTCAATAAACTTTACTAATTCCTAATAAACGATATTGAGGCAGCTCTAAAATTATTTAATCATCATGCTAACTCAATCATCAACTATTCCAATTGAGTGGAACCAAATCTTTCATTTCTGGTCACCCTGTGCCATGTCATATAATTCTTACCTTTAGTTCATCACCCTCTCCTTCAAGCATGCTTCCATAAGTACGGTGAATCTGGAATGACTGATCAATCTGTTGAAATAGTTGCCACTTTGTCATGCTTATAGGACCTACTTCCAGATTAAGTGGTAACTCTGTCACTGACTCATTAAGAGGGACCAACTTATCTCTTAGCAACCAAAACTCGTTGAAAAATACGGTGGGGAAGTAATTCCCTGCAGTCGGCTCAACATTCAAGTCTGCAAACTGAAGTCAAGAAGCTCAAATAAAAAGTGACCTGAAATTTTCTTTTGAACTTCGATGCAGTACCTTGACATCAAGATGGCCATATGGTGCATAAAACTTTTGAATTATCTTAGTCTTAGCTATCTAAATACTTTTAAGTTGTCACCTCTAGTATCAGATTCTGAAATTGATGGTACCCACATTAGGGTTGTTTTTATTTTTGATTATTAAGTTCATGTATCATACGTAACTATCAGAAAGCATGTATCAACAAGAACTCAACTTACAACAAAAAGAGGAGACATTAAGTTATTTCAAAATGAAAATAAGAAGCAAGTTTGTTCACAAAGACCAGCAAGGGCAATGACCACCAAATTGCCAAACTATAATGATAAATTCAATGATCAATGGATACAAGGAGCAATATTTTGCGGTACACCATTAAGTGGATACCTGAAGAGAAGCCAATAAACAAATGAGAAGCAAATCTGTTTGCAGTTAAGGTTCTCAACGATGCAAAGAAAATTTTACAAGACAGACACTAAATGAAAATACCTTGTGAAATCATCAACCAAGTTAACTGTAAGATTTGGCTTCCAATATGAAACCCATTCTAAAACTTCTTCTTTAGAATCATTCTGACCATCATCAATCACCTAAAGAAGCCAAACACGTATTAAGAATATACCATGGAGAATACCATAGTTAAGGAATCAAGAGAAGAATAAATACATGTGTGGTTCATCTTTACAAGAAAATTTGGGTGTATGTCATGATAATCTTAAACTTGTGCAGGAAGGTTGGTATACTCAGGATTGATCTAGAAACATGCTCATGATCAGACATTGTTTCTGCAACATCTAAATAGGTTAAGCCCCAAAACACGCTGTACAGCTGGAGATACTTAAAACCTCAATATCAAACTTGAGAAAAAGAGGAACATGTGACACATCACTCCTGCAGTTAGTAGTAAAATCTTTTCCATGATATTAATTGATACACACTACAAAGTAAAACTATAATCTGCACTTCAGCCAATATGAGGGATGGTGAGTCATCAAATCCCAGTTGACAATCATTGAAAATGTGTAATGGATTGTCTAAGGGAAAGGAAAAGGTGTAAAGTTGGTAAACTTGTATCAGATAATAGTACAATTACTACCTTTTACTATTTGAATTTGTTAGCATGCACTTAACATTGATGTAAGAATGCAGAAATGCAAGGCTAAGTCTTGCTGGATTTCAGGATACATATGCTTTGCATCCAGTCTTAAAAGCCTAGACCCTGCCATATGCCCAGAACACAAGCATAACAACTAAAACAAAATGGTAGGAAAGTGCTTTGATCTCTAAGCATGACCAAGGTTGTAAAGCAGCTAACATAAGCATTCTATTCAAAACATAAACAAGTAACAAGTACTTGACCAGCTTGTTGACAGCAAGCACAGACCTGAGAGACTATATCTTCTTCAGAGCCTTCAGACTTTCCCAGAAGACTCCTCTTTTTATCCGCTTTTGACTTGGGCAAGTAAGTAACAATAGCTGAAATTATTTAAAATGAAGGAACATTATGCAATTCCAGATAGACGTCCAAAGATTCTTTATTTTATAAGAATAAGCAATGAGGATAAAAAGAATGGATCATACGGTGTGTCTTCCCATAGGCATTAAGAGGCTGGTATTCTGGATCATTTGGATCCACAGGATACCCAGATCGTGCAAAGAAAACATGGGCATAAAGACTTCCATTATGCTTTAAGCCCTAAAAGATGAAATACAGTGTCTCATTGATGTCAGTAGTGGAAAAAGGTATTTCAGAAGAGAAAACTGAAACACAGAGAAAACCAATGAGTAACAGAACTCTCTATAATCTGCCATTGTGCAAGGGTTTCCAAAATATAAAAACTAAAAAATTCTCCAAAAATACGTGATGAAAACAATATATATATCTATATTTCAATTAAATGCTTAAAAAGATAGTACCTCAGAGGGATAATACTTCAAGGAAAGTGACCTGGTACTCTGAGGACCCCAAACAGCATAAGGAATATTAGTTTCATGCCAAACAAGTGCGTTTTCATTACTGAAGTCATTGAACTTTTCACGTTCTGAAAGATATAACCACATATCCTGAAAAGAGAGAATCGTCCATTAGATCAACAAAGGCCATAGGGCACTGAAAGTCAAGACCAAGCCACCACCCAAAGATTAAATTGGCACCTTTAACGACCAAGATATTTAAAGGCAGCTTATTCGGCTAACTGAAGAATAGATACCAGTCCAAGACAAAGTTGAAAGAAAATAATGCAGAAAACTAAAATCTTAGGAACAGAGAAAACAAAGATGCCAATCACCATTGAAGACTCAATTATAACGTGCAAATAGTTATTATGTTGTGGTAACAAATTCTGAGCAAAATAAGATAAACGAATCCATAGATTTTCGACCCAGCCAAAACCAGTGTGGAGAGTAGCATACGGGGTTACAAAAGAATCAAGCTAACCAAAACGAGTAAAGTTTTATATTAAAACACACCAAAAGATGCAATTTTTGAAAAGGGAAGAGAGTACCCAGATCACAAAAACCACAGAAACAAAGAACAAAGATGAAATCAAATCAAGTTAAGTTAAAAGCCAATTACTTTCCCAAGAAACCATCAATTAAACACAAACCAGAGGAGCTAGATGCATATAAACGACGAGAAAAGAGCGTAGAGTACCAAAGATTCGCCCTTTTGGAAGATGTTGGACATAAGGAGAGAGGGATCAGTGGGTTTCTTGGAAGTAAAGAACTTCGAAGCGAAGTACCAGAAAACCGCTATCCTTATGATTCCCACAATTGTCTGTCCAATTCCACCTTGCTCTTGTTGTTGTCTCTGTGCCCCTCCGCCTCCGCCACCACCACCTGCTCCTCCTCCTGCGGCTGCCGGCGGCGTCATCTTCTCTCTTTCTCTCTAGGACTTGGGTTGAGCGAAAGAGAATCTGGAAGTGAATAGCTCGAGCTTTTTGTGACGCAACACTGACACTTCTTTAGTCTATTATAAACTAATACAACCCTTGATAGAATCAACGTGCTTTTAAAATACGGCAAAAATATTTATATAATTTAAATTAAATCCAACTATAAATATATATATATATATATATTACGTTGATAGTTAAAGATATATAAGAAAAGGGAGTCTTATCTATTTGGGACTAGACAGGCACTTTCCACTTGCAAGCCAACTCTTCCTCTCACACGTGCTACAGTTCGAGACGGACTTTTTCATTGCTTTCTACAAGTTCATTGAAATTCCTATATGGGAATGCAACATCGCTTTGCTTTAACTCGAACAACGCCCAGAGATGTCATCTGTTCACCTGTAATTTGCCTTTTCATTGCCTTCTACATGTTCGTTGAAATTCCTATATGGGAATGCAACATTAGTCTGCTTTCACTCGAGCAATGCCGAAAGATGTCATCTTTTCAACTCTAATTTGCCACAACAAACAACAACATGCTTGAGATTGATTCTCTCTGCAATGGGTACCTACGTGATTACCAACTTCTCGCCTCGGTTCTAAGATCTTGTGCTGCTCTCTCAGCCATCAGCTGGGGGAAGATTCTTCATGCAGAGATTTTGAGGACAGGCTTCTTCGCTTGCAACTATGTCTCAAAATCCCTGCTTAACATGTATGCCAAATGTGGAGCTCTCAATGATTGCAGGAAGTTGTTTGGGGAAATTGGCCACTATGGTCCTGATCCTGTCTTTTGGAATATTCTTTTATCTGGGTTTTCTGGGTCTCGGTCCCCAGTGCATGATGCTGAGACATTGAGGTTGTTTAATGCAATGCGTGCTTCTCATGAAGCTAAGCCTAGTTCTGTTACTGCTGCTATTGTTCTTCCGGTTTGTGCTCGTCTTGGAGATGTAAATACTGGGAAAGGCATTCATTGTTATGCCACTAAATCAGGATTGGGAACGCATACTGTTGTCGGAAATGCCCTGGTTTCAATGTATGCAAAATGCGGGCTAGCGGACAAAGATGCTTACCTTGCCTTTTGTGGTATTACTGAGAAAGATGTTGTCTCCTGGAATGCAATGATTGCTGGCTTTTCTGAAAATAAATGGACAGATGATGCATTCACGTTGTTCAATTTTATGCTGAGAGACCAAATAAAACCAAACCATGCAACCATCGCCAGTATTCTGCCTGTTTGTGCTTCTATGGATAAGAATGCTGCATATTGTCTAGGAAAAGAAATCCACTGCTATGCTCTTCGCAACGACGAGTTCTTGGCTGATGTATCTGTCTGGAATGCTTTAATTAGTTTTTATTTGAGAGTTGGATATGTGGGAGGCGCGGAATTGTTGTTTAGGAGGATGAAGTCAAAAGATTTGGTTTCATGGAATGCTCTTATAGCTGGATATGCAACAAATGATGATTGGTCAACATCTTTGAAGTTATTTCATGAATTAGTCTTAGTTGAGAATATTTGGCCTGATTCTGTAACCCTGGTTAGTATTCTTCCTGTTTGTGCACAACTAAAACTTTTGCAACTGGGCAGAGAGATCCATGGCTATGTTCTCCGGCATTTTTGCTTATATCAGGATACATCTGTTGGCAATGCCCTTGTTAAATTTTATGCTAAATGTGGTCAGACAGAAGCTGCATATTACACATTCTTAATGATATGTTGGAAAGACATGATATCATGGAACTCTATGCTTGATGCCTTTGTAGGAGGTAGACGTGACACTCAGTTTGTGGAACTGTTCCAGTGGATGCTGAAAGAAGGAATTAGACCTGACTACATTACAATTTTAGCAATACTGCAATTTTGTTCTAATGTTTCGGAACTAAATAAGGTGAAAGAGACTCATGGTTATTCAATTCGGTGTGGTCTTTCATCATGTGATGTAGAACCTACTTTTGGAAATGCATTACTTGATGCATATGCCAAATGTGATGAGATTGAATATGCATTTAAAGTTTTTCAGACTTTATCAGAAAATAGGAACTTGATCTCTTTTAACTCAATGATCTCAGGGTATGTAAGTAGTGGATTGCTTGATGATGCATGCATGATTTTTAACAGGATGCATGTCACAGATCTCACTACTTGGAACTTAATGATCCGAGCTTATGCTGAAAATGATTGTCATGATCAAGCTCTTGATCTTTTTCGTCAACTACAAGCTCAAAGAATGAAGCCTGATACAGTTACTGTTATGAGCCTCCTTCCAGTATTCACTCAAACTGCTTCATTACAGTTGGTGAGGCAGTGCCATGGATATGTTATTAGATCTCGTTTCGAAGATATGCACTTGGAGGCAGCTTTGCTAGATGTATATGCAAAATGTGGCGGCATTGATTGTGCTTTCAAGCTTTTCAAATTGAACCCAAATAAGGATCTCGTCATGTTTACTGCAATGGTTAGTGGGTATGCCATGCATGGCATGGGGGAAGATGCGCTTGAAGTTTTCTCTTGTATGCATGAGTCAGGTGTCAAGCCTGATCATGTTATTATCACTGCAATCTTGTCTGCTTGTAGTCATTCTGGTCTAATTGATAAAGGGTTGAAGATATTTTACTCCATGGAGAAGCTCTATGGAATTAAACCAACAATGGAACAGTACTCCTGTGTGGTGGATCTCCTTGCTCGAGGAGGTCGAATTGATGATGCATATTCAATTGTGATGGGAATGCCTATTGAAGCTAATGCAAATGTATGGGGGACGTTGTTAGGTGCCTGCAGGATGCACCATGAGGTTGAATTGGGCAAAATTGCGGCAGATCATTTGTTTCAAATTGAAGCGAGCGACATCGGGAACTATGTTGTTCTTTCAAACCTTTATGCAGCTGATGCTAAATGGGATGAGGTCATGGAAGTAAGGAAACTGATGAAGATGAGAGACCTGAAAAAGCCAGCCGGGTGCAGTTGGATTGAAGTTGAGAGGGTGAATAACTTATTTGTTGCTGGAGATTATTGTCATCCTCAGAGGAGCTCTATTTTTCATGTGCTAGGTGTCTTGGATCAACATATAAAAGATCCATTGAAATTAACTGAGCAGCCGAACATGCAGCTTCTGGAGTGTCAAGTGAAGTTAAGTTGATTTGCTCGGAAGCACCAACTTATTGGTTTTCAAAAGAACTGCATTGCTTTGGGTTGTCAGATATACTATTGCATTTTTCAGAATTGCTCCTCCACCGATTATCTTCAAAGTCAGGTATGAATTTAGTGCTTTCTACCTGTTGCTTTTGCTCTATCAACTTGAATAAGTGATGATTTTTAATTTGTTGTCATTTAACACAGATAGGACTGATACAAAATCATGTTCACTCGGCAGATGGAGCAGTTGAAAGAGATTGTGCAAGTCCTCATTATGGGCTTTAATCCAGACAAACAGGTTAGATTATAGGATACATACAACTAAAATAGGATAATTTATGACTGGAGTGATGATTGTTTCTGTTTCCTCTTTGCAGTTTCAACTTGATATGGTTTCTGTTGCACGCCAATATTTCAAGATCTCAGGCAGGCACATAATTCAACCCAGAGGCCTTGGAGTTGTAAGGATTGTGAAACTATTTATTGCCTTTATTGCCATCCGACATAATTATATAGTTAGGAGATTAGCTATAATATTTGCATTCATATTATTGAATTTGTTAGAAATCATCTTTGTTTAACATAATATTAATTTGAGGCAAGTAGAGTAATTTTCACTGTACATAGAGACAAATATTGGTATTATTGCCATTGTTACAATATATGTATATATATAATTTTGAGGCTAAATAACCCTCTGAAACTTGTTGTACAATGCAGAATTTCCAGAATTCTGCTGCATATCATTGTTCTGTTATTACATTGGTTTTGCGTGTTTTCTTTGAAATAGTTCATGTCACAGACAGAAGAGCTTAGTTCAGTTTAGTTTGTCTGAAGACAGACAGGAATTAATGTTGATTTATTCCTTAAGTTTCTCTTCCTAACGTTGTAGTAAAATTCCGATAAGCCTTTTTGGTTTTTTTTGGCTCTTATTGTTCTTCTTTCTTACCATCAATTCCCATGCAAAATACATTTAAAACTCATAAGGATTTTGATGTTTAAGTGATCATGAAGAAGCAATGAAGTCATTCTCAGAAGCAAGTCGATCGTGGCAGAATATTTTCAGTCATCTTAATCAAATTGAAAGCTTGAAAATCAGGGAAGCTGATGAATCGATGGAAAAAAGCCATCCATGGGGAAAGCAACTAAAGATAGCTATAGCTATAACAATGGAAACCTGTAACTAAAAACTAGATTTAACAAATTTAAGCTACATCAGAAAATTCTCTCCAGGCTCCTGATGACTTTTATTCATAGGGAAACGAAGCATTCGAACGGCTTCTTTCAGGCTAATTCTCATCGATCATCACCAATTAAAATTGCTGCAAAAATTCAACATTAACCAACAAATTAAGAAGTTGTTTGATATGACTTAAATACTTTTATTGTAATTTTTATTTTTATTTTTAAAAAAACTTATTTGATTGATATTGTAATAAAAAATTAAAAATAATAATATATTTAATGAAAATTTATGATAAAAATTTTAATTTAGTGATAATAATTAAATACAAAATAAATTTAAATTCTTATACTAAAATAATTATGTATATTTTAAAAATATATATATATTAATTAATTATGTCAAAATCTGTTTATAAAATGTCTTTAAAACGTAGAGGAAGAGAATTTTCTTATTTTTTATTTTGTAATAAAATACAATTTAATATTTTTTATTTCTTTATTTAAAAAAAACAGAAATAAAAAGTGACAGACTTTAAATTAAATATCTTAAATCATACAATATATTATTTCGAATGTTTACTATTACTTTCTGCTTTTGTTTTTTATTTTCAAAATAGATAAATAAATAATATATTTAATTATATATCATTTTGTTTTTCTGTTTATAAAATCAGAAATTTAAAATAGAAATAGACAAATAAAATTTTTCTTTTTTTATATTTTGAAAACAAGTTTTATAATCAAAATTCTTTATATTATTAATATAATTTATTAATTAATATGAATTATTTAAATAGATAAAAATAGTTTAGTCTAAATCATGCAATTATCTGCATGCATGCATATGAGAGGGGGAGAGAAATTAGCAGAAAGAAGTTGATAATGAGATTAACAACTTATTACGTATTCATATTCGATATTTATCTGACCGACTGATGAACCAGGATTCACAATCTTGGCAAAACCATCGTTTGTTAATACGAAAGTGGTCGAACAATCATAGCAGATGTCCACAATCTTCACTTCCATTGTCACCCCATTGCAGAAGGAATCACCTTTGCATCTCACTTTGTAGTAATGCCCACACGCTTTATTATTGATACCAGCAATGAGTCTGGCTCCAAATATACCTTGATCCTCCCTTCCAAAGCAACTGTTGGCTATACAAAGAAACAACAGTATTGTACTTTGTTGTGGGAAGAATTGCTTTTAATAATTATACCATGAAACATAAAACAGATTCAAGAATCATTAATACTTACGAACAATGCCACCATTCTGAAGAGCTGCCACTCCCGGGAAGAAGTCTGCCATGGCCAACGGGCAAAAACTGGACTCGAGTAGTAAGAAAACCGCAAGAACTGAGAAGGAGAATTGGAGGGATAGATTTGCCATTTATAATATATATATATATATATATGTATGTATATCTGATTCTTTAGTTTCTTTCTTGTGGAAGTAAAGGGGTTGATGGGGTGTATTTATAGCACCAACTTGCGTGAATTCTTAGGCTTGGAATTTGCAGAAGCTTGCCTTCTGCATTGACGTACGTAAAAGGGGTCTTCTTCAGGTTGAGTTTGAGTGAAGCTGATTGCATGGGTCAGGCAATTTATAGTATATTTAATGAATTAGAAAGGATTTTAGTTCCACTTAATGTGGTGAGTGTCAACGTTGTAATAATAAACAACGTTGATTAAATTTTGCTAAAGTCTGCAAGTAAAATATTTTGTGTCTTGTAGCTCTTTGTTTTCTATCTTCAAATGCTTCTGTTCCTCTTTATGTAATTTTTCAACCAAAAGAAAGAAAATTATTGTACAAATTTAATGACAAGTGTTCACCCCACTTCTTTTTTTAATTGATATTTTTTATTTTGATTTGATTTTAAAATTCTATTTAATTAATATTTATAATAAAAAAATTGAAAATTTTGATTGAAACTTATAATAAAAAAATTAATTTAGTTATGATAATCAAATATAAAATAAATTAAAATTGTTAAAATAAAATACTTTTAAATACCTTAAAAATATATATTAGTTAATAAATTATGTCAATTATTATTATAAAAAATCAAATTTTCAAAAATGCAAAAAAAAACCCCAATTTTTTTATTTATGTATTCTGTTTTGGTTTTTTAATTTTAAATATAAAATTTTAAAACAAAATGTAGCAAACAATTTTTTAAGTAATTAAGATAATCAATACTAAACCGAACCTTAGTTGTGAAAGGGAACTTCTTTTGTGTCTTTACTTGTAATTTTAGTCTCTTAAAAGATTCTAAAGCTCTTAGTTAGTCCTCTATCTTGATCTGGTTCCAATTACATTATGCTAATATCAGTAATAAGAACAAAGCTTTTCTCAGTAACCATTTTAGCAGAAGCAACAGAGACAACTGACCCACCTGAGGATCAAGATCAGGGTGATTACAAAATAATCATACTAATTTCCTAACTCCGTTGCTTGTAAGCCAAATGCATCTCCAAAGTTAATTGTCTGTCTCATGCTTCTCCTTCCTATTCCTCCATTTCCCTTCCTCATCATTGCAGCAAATTCCCCATAGTCTATTTGTCCATCCTGCAAAACAATTTACAACCAAAGTATGTTCATGAAATGGATGAATCCTACTGAAAATGTGCTTAATCATATATCAGAAGCCTTTTTATCAGAGCAAAAGCTTATAGCAAGTTAATTAACAGAATAATAAGCTTACATTATCTTGATCAATTTCTTTAATCATTTCATCAAGGTGGAGGTCACTCAGGCCAAACTCTTTGCAGGCTTGCTGTAGCTCATCAATAGTTATGTAACCACTACCATCTTTGTCAAAGAAAGAGAATGCAGATACTAAGTTTTCCTCCCTCTCCAACTTATTCAAGTGCAAGGTAGCAGCAAGAAATTCACCATAATCTATCGTCCCACTGTTGTCGATATCAGCCTGAAAAGCATTCACAAGAACATGTTCCAGATAAAGAAGATATCACAAGTCTACATTGAAGATGATCATTGTAAGATTGGAAATCTGTTATCTTACTGCTTCCATCAGATCTTTTATTTCAGACTCCATTAGTTCAGAGCCTACTCTCTTTAGGCCTTCTTTCAATTCATCAAAGGTTATTGTTCCACTGTTGTCAGTGTCTATCATCCTGAACAATTCTTTTAAACCACCGATCTCTTCTTCCGAAAGCCCCTCTGCTATGACCTAATTTAGTACAAACAAATACGAACAATCACATGATGTCACCACCATAACGTATAAATCTGAATATGGCATGAAGCATATCACTAGAACTTAAATCAGAAGAAGAGAAAATATCCAGACAAGGATTCTCATCTCTATCAGGATATCATAAACCAAACAATTGTTCTTCCTTGCAGGAACCACCTACCTACACTTTATTATCACCATTCTATATGAAAGAAAATTGAAAAACAGGACAATGAGAGGAGGGAGTAGAAAACAGTATAAAGAAGAAAGAATTCAAAAGCAGTGGTAATGGTGGAAAGGGCTCAAGTTTTTGCATCAAAATGAGTGACAGACGGAATATTCATCCAGAAGGATTAGCCAATCTGTTCATAATCGTCACATTTTAAACCGTGGAGCACCTCTATTGTATGTCTGCCTACTGCAGGAAATTCCCATTAGTAAACCCTGAAACAAAACAATATCAGCTGCAAAATATGAATAACCGAACACAATCTCTTCATTTGAGTTTATCTGCTCATAACCTGACTGAATGTAAATATTATGCTTCTACAAGATCCTTACTCGCAAAGCCATCTTTTTAAGCTTGTTCATTGCAGAGAAGTGCTTCAGGCGTGATAAAACAGCAGAATCAAGAGGTTTATCTGGGGCAATTCTGTCATCCACAATCCAAGGGTGGCCTGAGGTAAAAGTTTGTGTGTATATCATAAATAACATAATCCACCATTGTTTTCCAGCGTTCTTAAAAGCTACAGCATGCTCAAGTTGAAGCGACTTACATAGAACTTCATGAGCAGTTAGCCTTTGCTTTGGATTCCGTTCAAGCATTTTTCGTATAAGATCCTTGGCACTGTCAGAAATGCTAGGCCATGGTTCAGACTCAAAATTTAGTTTCCCTTGTAATATCTGCCGAAAGATCCCTTTTTCGGTTTCTGGAAGAAAGAAGGATGAAAAGGTAAAGTTCTTAGTATGAATTAGAAGCCAACTGCTAGGAAAAAGAACTTCTCTTTCTAGTTGATCCAGAGGTCCTTATCAATTTGTATGCTTGAGGATGTTTACCTGCCCAAAAAGGTGGCACCCCACTTAACAAGATGTATAGTATGATCCCTGCACTCCAGACATCTGCTTCAGGTCCATAATATTTGCGCAACACCTCAGGTGCCACATAATATGGACTTCCAACAATATCAGAGAAGTATTCGCCTTCACAGCATTAAAAAAAAAAATGCAAAGAGATAATATCAGACTGAGAGTTCCAGGAATGATAATGACACTTAATGAAGCGAAACAGAAGCAATATGTTTGTTGAAGATTAAAATATTTTTTCTCATTAATCAATGAGTTCTAACCAGAGAGTATAAATAACTTGTGTAAATATGTCATAATGCATATAAACAGATTCTGGACACGTTATAACTTGATGTTAACAACTTATATAGATATACAAGGGTCCATCCTAGATTGTTTATAGGAGCATTCAGAAGATTTGACATGAACTGAGATGAATCCTTGAGTGGCAAGAAGATTGGGGAAAGAAGTAAACACAGAGAGAAACACGGTTAGAATTTGTACAATCAAATCTAGTTCATACAAAACCTAGATTATGTTGACAGCAAGCTTCACTCTGCAGTAATCCCAAGACTCCTAACTAGGTAATGCAAACTACCACAAGCTAGAATAGTGAATCACAGACCAAAAAATAAAAAATAAAAAATAGTAGCTTCTTCATTATGCAGAAAGAAAAGTTAGTATCTTCTTAGTACTTCTAAATTTGTAGCAGACACAACGTTCTTGGGTCCTGAACAGCAACCAGTGGCTTGTTTAGAATTTAGAACATTGTTTAGTAACTCAATAGATACAACTATCTGTGGAATTTGGATGAAGAAACCAATTTCACAGGTGATCTCACTCTTTAACTTGTGGAAAATTTTGGGGAATATGGGGATTAGGATTCCAGACCAAGAACTAGTAAAATTGAACCTGGCTTGTAAAATGCAGAGAGCCCAAAATCAGTGGCTTTAAGAGCAGCATCTTCTTCAACTCCAAGGAACAAGAAGTTCTCAGGCTTAAGGTCTCTGTGCATGACACCCAGAGAATGGCAACCCTCCACCACCCCAACAATGGTCTTTATCAGCTTAGCAGCCTCTCTTTCACTGTAATGGCCTCTCTTCACTATCCTATCAAAGAGCTCACCTCCCTCACAAAGCTCCATAACCAAGTGCACACAGTGGGCATCCTCATAGGCCCCTCTGATCCTCACCACATGTCGGTGCTCTGACAGATGATGCATGATCTGGATTTCTCTCCAGACATCTTCATAGTCCTCTGTACAAAGAAGCTTGCGCTTGGGAATGGATTTGCAGGCATAGTTTTGGCCAGAAGGTTTATGGGTACAAAAGTGTGTGGTGCCAAACTGGCCTTGCCCAAGCATCTTACCTATGCTGTAGTGGTCTAGGAGGTTCTCTGTTTTGTAGGGAAGAACCCATTTGAGTTTTGTGGGTGTTGAAGGATTATCCATCACGAAAATTGGAAGAGTGAGATAAAAGATGGAGTCCTTTGATCTAAAGCTGGAGTCTTTGGACTACCAAGAAGAAAAAGGAGTCGTCTTTGGGTCTTAACTTCCAACTCCAAACCTCTCTCTAAGTACTGAACCTTTTTTTCCTTCAAGAACCTTTGAAGGACAGTTCTCCTGTATAAACACTCCCATTCTCTCTCTATTTAACTTCAAACTGACAGAGTTAGATGTCATGTTTTTCTATGGGCTGTGTAGTGGTCTTCTGGTTTCAGACAGTAGCATGTCTAGTCTCTCTATAACTATAATCTTTAAAGACATCAAAACGTGAAAAAAAACACATGAGAAAGTGGGGTGGAATTAACCAACCCTCTCTAGTGTCTGTCCAATCACATGTAAGTTCAGAGGTAGGATCCAGGACGTCTACTGAATCTTCAAATGTTCCTTGAGTTTTGGTTTTGACAAAACACAATCCGTACAATCTATTCATATTATTAATAGTTTATATATTTCTTGAATTTTTAGTACTTACAATTAGACCAACGTTGGTTGAAAGGTATTAAATACTAGAAAAATGAGTCAATAACTCCAACTTTTTCTTCTTTGGAGTGGAGTGAAAGTCGATACGCAGCATTGAAATCAGGTGTTCTCCTTCCAAAGGGATTACTTTTAAAATACTTTTTTAAAGAAAATTTCTTAGCAAGATTATGGCCAAAGACCTTTACATCATAAAGGACTAAACGAGATCCAAGTATTCAACAGCCAATTATGAAGGAATCATCGGTATCCAAGTATTCAACAGCCAATTATGTTCTTTTTTTTTTTGTAATTTATGAAAAGTCACTGATATGATATGACCTCCAACTACTTACATGATGATTTTGCCTGACATTATATATGTTTGTTTAATAAAAACAAGTGCTGAGTATGGGAACAATACCAATAAACAAAAATCACAATATCATGCAGATACAGAAAAGAGAGGAAGGTGCAAGTCATTTTCAATGACGTGGTTACACATAAGGCTTCACACAGACAATGCTGATGTACTAAAGAGCATCTCTTGTAGATCACAAGGTTGACACTTATCACAATCATCTGAGTTGGAATCAATAATGCAGATCCTTTTTGCATGATAAGGACGGGAGAGGTTATGCTTTCAATATACGAGATGCTAATGCAATTCAACGATGAGACCAAAAGGCTTAAAGAAAGCCTTTCACTATCCAGGCTATCCTTTCACCAGTCATTCAGCAGTCTTAGCATGTAAGATCACGTAAATAAGTAGGGTAGGGGTCATAGTGTCAATGAAGCTTGTATTTCCTGCAAATAAGTATATATCAAGATAGTCCTACCCATCGTTAGTATCTCATATGTAATTATATGGCCAATATTAGATTAGATTGTTGGTATTGTTGGTTTGATGATTCCGAAATTCCAGAAGCTCATGTTTCAGCCTCCAAAACCTGTACAGAAAATATAATCCTACTCTAAAGCTAACTACTCTAATAAGAACATCCTTTCCTATTTGCTACATCTTCATTTCATGGGCTTCGTTTACCATGTTTTCTTTGACGCTTCCAATGTAATAACAGAATTTGAAATCTGTAGCATCTGTTGCTCTACCTTAGCTTTCCATTTCACCATATCCTTGAACACTTCCTGTAAATGGAGAAATAAACAAGTGATCTTAGTCAACTATATGCATAAGTAAACTTATAGCCAATAATAGATATTACCTGAAAAAGAAGAAATGAGCTGCCATTGTCTGACTTTGAATTCACAGTAGCATATGAATCTGGTGTCACATTAACTTGATTTTCCTCCACAGCACTGGGTATCAGTGCTTGCACGTTTCTGCTAATAAAATCAAAATAAGCACAATTGAGATTGATAATAAAGGTAACAGGGTTTTGTTTTATTTTGGTTCTCCATACATCTACTTTGCTGCATGTTGATTAATCACATTGCCTAACCCTACTTTCAAGATTGAGGGACCAAATTTGGTTACCTCTTCATCTTTGCCATTTCCTCCTTAAACAGCTGCTGCTCTCTAGTGCATAAATCCTGAGAGAGACTATCACAAGGCTTCAACCAAGGCTGTGGGGCTGAGTAAGGTTCTTGGACTGAAGGATTCAGCCGAGTATTGATAATGTCAGTGCTATCAAACCAAGGTGCAAAATCATCCCCCTGAATACTGTCCAAATTAGTGCTCTCCAACCAGTCTTCCCATCTTTCAGATGCTGGACTGAAGCCGGTGCATTGCTTCGATGTCTGCAGACCGCTCAGTGAATCTGTAATTTCCTTAAGCTGTTTTTCCGTCTTGGACTTCCAAATCACCAGCTCCCTATGCATGTCCTGTTCAAAGAAAAATTACAAATGGGAACATCCTGGAGCTGAACTGGCACAAGCCAACAAAAGTTAAGAAACTGAAAGATAAGAAAGCATTCAATTGATACCTGCATGCTACTCAGTGAACTTGAAATCTCCGTTAGCTGTTGATCAGTCTTACCTTTCCACTTCACCAGTTCCTTGTGCATCTCCTAGGAAGAGAAAAAATAAAAATGAGGATTGGACAAGCAATTCTAATCATCCTTCAACACCTTAATTTAATACCAACCTCAATTGAACTTGATCGATCTTCTTCTTTTTTCTTGGATTCAAGCTCCTCCATATCCCTGAAGGGGAAGAACATTAATACAGAATTGGACTTACCTATGCTACAAGAAAAATCCACCAGTTTCTATTTTGTTTAAATTCCTTTCGTTACCTCTTCATTTTTTCTATCTCTCCCTTAAGCAGTCTCAACTCTCCAGCACAAATGGAATCTCGAAAATTGTCACCAACAGGCTTTAGCCAGCTTGGGGGACCATAATCTGGACCTGGTAGCCCAGCGTCACGCTTGATACTAACAAGGTCAGCACTCTCCAGCCAGTACTCCATTATACCATCAGTGTTGTAACACCGACGGAATCGCTCCAAGCCACCTGGTGCCAATTTCCCATCAATGTGCTTCAGCAGGTGGTCTAAGAGTCCAGTGTCACATATGTGTTTACGAGCTGCCATTCTCAGCACAGGTCGAGAAATGGGATTGTCAAGGACAGCCCCTTCAGCCTTCATGACCTCCAACATTCTTTTCTCAGCCAGCTTATACCTTCCAGTGGAGTAGCATACATGACATATCAAATGAAATAGCAATATATGAAATATCAACTTGATTATAGCAATAATAAGCACAGGATACAGCCATTACCTTTCTATGGACCATCTGTCAATGAAATTCTCCTTTTTCTTGTGAACCGGATTCTTTTTGCAATTCTCATGCTTCCTTTGCTTACGCTTGGAAGATATACTGTTTGGACTCTCTTTAATACATTCTGCAACCCCTGTTTCTTTGACTAGGTTCAGGGTACAACGCTTATTTGTCAAAGATGTCCTAGTAGGATTGTCTTTTGCAAATCCTGCAGCCTTTGTTTCTTTAACTTCGTTGAGGTTTCGACGCTTTCTCTTACGCATTTCAGGCAACTCATTAGACTCTACTACCGCAGCTTCTTCTTCATCTTTGAATTCTTCTTTGACAATGCTGCATGATTGCTGAATATTGGTTTCTTCATGATGGTCAATAGACCCTCGATTGCAAGCACTCCACTGTACCATCCCAGTGCGTCTTAGCTCCATCAAACAAATACCTTTCTTGGAACTGCTGTCAAGCCCCTCGAAACTTCCATGCGGTTCTGAAGCACCTGCAATGAAAGATAATACCTAAATCTCAATAGAGCAACAGCTTCACAATTAAACTCATATAAATTTACAAGGATATACAGTAAGATAAAGGCAGGATTCTTCCCTTAATGGTAAGTTGAGTTACTTTTCAGCTCAACCAAAAAACTTTGGTTCAACTTGAATGGAACCACAAACAAGAAATCCAATGTCTCAACATGCCCACTCCACACAATGATTACATGTTTGAAGCAGCTCTTTAGAGTCAAATAATGGAAAAAGGATAGATATGGAACTTGCTTATACATGGTTGAATAACTGCAATACAAGGATGGAACTAAAAAAGCATCCAAAACACCAAGTCAAACAAGAAAAATGAAACAAGAAATCCAAATGTCTCAACATGCCCACTCCACACAATTGATTGCATGTTTGAAGCAGCTCTTTAGAGTCAAATAAATGGGGAAAGGACAGATATGGAACTTGTACATTGTTGAATAATTACAATACAAGGATGGAAGTTCCAAAGCATCCAAAACATCAAGGCAAAATAAGAAAAATGACAAAGCACTGCATAAGAACAAGAAAAAGAAGAAAATTTTGATGATAATGATGATAGTGGTGATGGCGATGGTGATGTCTGTAATGCCTACAGAAAAGGCAGCCAAGTGGAAAAATCTCTTGACATAAAGAAAGTAAATGCAAGGGAGAGACACTAGGACTCTCTGCAGATCCTTTTTCAGTTATGAATACCACCTTAGCCTATGTAGCTCCAGCTCTACAACTTCAGATAAACTCCCATTATCACTGATTAATGTTCACAAAGGGACCCATGCACCCAAAGCAGTGAAAATGGAAAAAAGAACACCGGCCAAGGTATGATAAATATCATTTATCCACAATGCCACCACACTACTAGATCGCATACCAAAGCAATACTACTATTTCCATTTCATTATTTCACAACAAAGATTCTAAGTTTGAATAAGTTACCTTTAGATGAGCTCGACATCAACAAGCACATAATCCCATAGTCCACAAGCCAGAATTTTGAAAATAACAGTGTCACTTGGAATTAGCCTGTAAAAGTAGCAAGTGAAATTCGACATTGGGATCCCATTGTACAGTGACAAACATCAAAGGGACTTGACTGGAGACAGGTTCAAAAACTACTCCGGGAAACATGATGACGCTGATCTTATAACAGAACTTTAAAGAGAACTATCTCTTAATAACTAATAATACAAATAATCAAAGCTACAAGAGGTGCATCAAGACAATTTCTTAAAAGTAGGGATTAAAAATATCAAGTAATTAAAAAATTCCACCAAATTGAGTGTAGGAATGGGCTGCTTTCACACCATTTGAACTATATGGGGTTATCGAAGTCACAGAACTGGAAAAGCGCAAAATTGCAAGCGAAAACTGTCTCTAGAAGCCACATTTATTTGTTTTCAGTTTAGAAATTTTGACTATGAACTTCTAATCCATACACCCACTTTACCATTCCGTTTTACCGGGAACCAAACAGCAAAACAAAAACATTAAAGGCAAAAAAAAATCAGAAGCATTAAAAAAATCTCCGTAATGTCCCCTCCAATCACAAATCAATGACGCCCGGAGTGTGGTAGTAAATAAAATAATTAAAACAAACAAGAAAAGAACAGGAAGGGAATTAGGGTTTAAGGGTTGGTTTACCTCCAAGAAGCGATATTCCTGGGTTGCATCAGCAGCATTCAACCCATAACTCTTCAATAATAATTTTTATAAAAAATTAAAAAGAAAAAAGAAAAATCAGACGAAATAAGAGAGAGAAGATACCTTGAAATCAAATGTAGTTAATCATCTTCTTATGCCTATTATAATGTAAAAATTTGGGGAGAGAATGAGTGATGGGACAGAGGGGAGGAGGAAGAAGAAGAAGGAAGAGGCAAAAGACACAAAGAAAAAGACAAAACGAAGGAAAAAAGGAAGTGATTTTGTTTTGTATTGAACCTTTGTCTTCATTCACCTTCTGCACACCCGTACTAAACCCTAATGCCACCTCATTTTTTCTAATTAAATTATTAATTGATAATATCAATTGATTAATCTAGTTATAAATATTTTGTTATTTCGTTGACAGCTTTGACAAACTTTTCCTTTATCTCTTCTAATTATACTTGTAGAATTATTATTTAAAATAGCATTTAAATAAAAAATTATTTATAGGGACGCGAATATTAACTATGCTTCAAACCATATTAAATGCAAATTAAGAAGCAAATAACTGCATTTAATTTTGATTATAATTTAGGTAAAGTGAAATGTTAAAATCACTTAAAGTTTATATAATGTTAATAAACTATTAATTAAATTTGTATGATATTAAAATTATTAAATAATTTTTTAATATTTCAAATTACTTTCACCCGTTAATATCTTACACAAATTAACAAAATATTAACTAACCATATTTACGAGGTGAACAACAGGAATTGAACTCATGCATGGTGAATTCACAGTTCATTGCCCATAATATTGTCGTATTAGCACTATATTAATCCATTTAAGATGAAAAAAATAAAAGATTAACAAATGAAAATAATTTAAAATTTCAAATTAATAATTTAGCAAATTATAAGGATTTTGAATTATTTTATCTAATAAAAAAGTGATCATAGTATAGACATAAAAATTGGTAAGCGCGGAGTGCAAGATTAACATTTAGTTGCAATTTTAAACTTTTGTAATTCTTTATAATAATTTTTTATTTCAAACCTTTAGGTAATTTTATTTAAATTTTTAAATTTTATTATTGATTAATTTATGTTTCTTTTATTAATATTCATAAAAATCACACTTAATATTTTTAACATACATATTATTAATGTCAATATTAATTAATAAATTTTAAAAATTAATTTAGATTAAAATATAACAATGTTAAATTACAAATTATAACTAATATTAAAAGTAATTATTTATACATAAATTTGATTAACTTAGACAAATGACAGTTATTTTAATATTATTAATAATTACTTGTGACACAACAATAATTTTACATTATTAAAATAGATAAAGAAACACGAACTTAATTTCAAAAAAGATTTTTGGTTTAACATAACAAAAATTGAGATTTTGTTAAATGAATAGATGTTCGTCTTTTATTAGTTTTTCATCAAATTTGTATAATAAAACTAACACCTTTATTAAAAAAATATTGTATTCGTTTAATAAATATAAGGGTTTTTTAATTAAATTATAAAATTTTGAAAAATCAATCAAACCATAAAAATATTATAGCTTTATAAGTATGATATCTATAATATTGTATATATGTGAGAATAATATAAACGTATTTATTGTGCAAAAAATATGATAATAATTACCTTAAGTTGATAAATTTTCTATAGAGTTAATGATGATCCAGTATATATACGATTTTATACAGTTTAAAATTAAAAGTATTTTTAATATTCAATTTCGAATAAATTTAAATAAGATAGGTTAGAATTTATTTGATTCAAAATTTAACTCGAAATAATACGAAGTATTTATAAAATTAGATATGTAAACTTTTTTTTTTACTAAATTCAAAATTTATAACAAATTTAAGAAAAACTTCTCTTTTTCTTGCTAATCAACCCATCTATCCATGGTTTGATTCGTTGCACTAACACATTGGAGATAACTTTCAAAGATATGTCACATAAAAGCAATAGGTTTGAAATATATGACAATCTTTAGCCTCTCCACCTTAGGAATAAAAGGAGAGAAGGGTTTGGTTTAGGGAAATAGGAAATTGACTTGTTCCAAAAGTTTTTTAAACAAGGGCTATTAAGTTTGGTCAAACCACAGCCTACTGTCTTTGATATAGTGCAAAAAAGCAATCAAGAACGAGGTAGTTAGGGGCATGTGGGCTAACAGCCTTAACCTTTTTGTTTTATGAAATAAATCTATAGACCTTTTGAAATAAACGAGGGAAGCCAACTACAACTCTAATTCAAACCCTTATAGTATGTTTTGTTCACGGTAATAGATATTCTATTACCCATCTATTCCTGATAATTATGAATTCTTTGTTTAGTTAACAAAAAGTTTACGGAATAACTATTGATGAAATTAAGTATTCCTTATTTTTTTGGAATAGGTAAAGATCATCCTTAGTAGTATTTAGCTATTCCAAGAATAGTGTAATTCGTTGTTTACTTTTTTTTTTCTTTGCATGTCTTCTTCACATATCTTAGCAAAAACTTTATTTTTTTCCTCTCTACCTCACTCCTACGTTAACTTCTTCTTCATTTTCACTCTCTACCTCGCGATTCTCTACCTGCGGTACAACGGTGCTTGAGGGGAATTCTATGGCATTTGTGACTCCTTCCTTTACTGGAAATGTTGGAAATACAGTAAAGCCGGTCCAGGGGAAAGAGAAATTAGAAATGGGACAAAGACAATATCAAAGCCTTACCTTATTTTTTATTTTTTAAAATTTTAATTAACTACAAACTTTAAAAACCAAACAAAAATTCCCCAACCTCACTTTCTCTCTTGACTAGTCGTCTTTTGTTGCTTCTCTATCTCTTTACACTCAAGTTGTTTTTATTTTTATTTTTTCAATTTCTTTTTCTCTCTCCAATTAACAAATTGAAGAAGAAGTTCCTCGTTCTATAAACTTAATAATAATAATAGGAATAATAATAAGTAGTAAAATAATAAAAAATTTAATAATAAAAATAAAAATAATAATAATAATAATAATAATAATAAGGATAAGGATAAGGATATTTTAATATTTTTATTTGTTATTCCTTTATCATTTCAAGTTTATATTTTTAAACCAAATACTAGCATAGAAATTATTTAATAGTAAACTAAACAAAGTAATACT